>CAXHUP010000014.1:641200-800200 GCA_964020215.1 Aurelia sp. 3 sensu Dawson et al. (2005) | reverse complement strand
CGGGGAAAGACACAAGGTCATCTGGTCCCTACCATGGATGACACTTACAATTCAACTATTAATTTCAAGATAAGATAAAAAAGAAAAAAAAACAACACCAAACGAAAACAACAAGAAAGAAAAAAAAAACAAAATCAAAACAAAAACCAAGAAATAACATCACAACAAGAAAAACGACACAGAGAAGCGTAACAGACAAAAGCCGAAAAAAAAGGATGCTACACAGGGTGAATATTAGCATGCCGAGAATATTAACGGAGCCGCTTAGTTTTTTCGATGAACGAAATTGTAGCTTCCAGAATCATTCTGTTTTAGACAATGTTTAATTTGTCATCGCCAGACAACAAGAGGTTACTGAGTGCCTCGTTGTCCAAAACTGAAAAGTTCAATAGCGGAATGTCTCTAAGCTGACCAAAGAGATCTCTACGAGCGTTGTCAAAAAGTGGGCAGTGCAGGAGAAAATGTTCATTATCCTCATTTCCAATACCGCACACACAGAAAGGACTTAAACAATCAAAGTTATGTCTAAATCGATGCTCATTTAGAGGACTAAATCCAACTCTAAGTCTTGTCAGATTTCTTATACCTGTGACATTATGCACATTGTAAACAGATCTACACGGGGGACGTATTTGGATAAGCAATTTGCGTTTGAATTCCCCAATCGAAACGGAATTTCTGGTATCTTCTTCTAGCAGGTTCCATTCAAAGGGAGCACTCTGAAAGTACGTGTTGGAAAAACGAACTGTTCTGCTTACAGGTTGCGCATATGAACGACTTGACCTTAAACGATATGGTACTTCTCGCTCTGAAGGGATTTCATTGAACAAGTAAGCCGGGGACATACTTTGACGTAGATTGAAAAAATGACACAGCCGTCGATACCATCTTCTTTGATAAAGGGTTTCCCAACAAGTTCCTGGAGAATCCTTTGCCCACTTGTACCTTTCCATGCACCTGATACTGCTAACGCAGCAGAGTATTGCACTTGCTCTAGCTTTTTAGTGAAGCCTTGCCTCATTTCAGGATCGTACTTGTGATACAAGATGTCACCGTAGTCAAGGTGAGGTCTGACATGAAGCTTATAGATTTGATCGAGCACTTCTCTATTGACGTACCTGGATAGGTATTTAATGATACCAATACCCCTTCGAGCCTTAGCAATAGCTTCCTTGACATGGCTTTGGAAGTTTAATTTATCGTCAAGAATGATACCGAGATGCTTATGTTCGTTTTCCTTGACGCTTCATCATTTCCTAACATTAGTGCAGGGTGATATGGTTTGTTTCTTTTCGTTGAGAAAATTACCTCTTCGGTTTTATCTGCATTGAATTGCATTTTCCATTGCCATGCCCATAGCGTAACTCTCTCCAGATCCCTATTCAGATCCTCGGCTGTTTCTCTTTCGCCTCTCACAACAGAAAAAAGCGATGTGTCGTCTGCAAACAATTTAATATCACTGTGGACATTATCAACAAGATCGTTTATGTAAACAAGAAAAAAGAGAGGACCAAGAACTGAACCTTGAGGAACGCCTGAAGAAACTATCTTCCATTCCGAATCTTTGCCATTTAGTAAGACACGCTGTCTACGATTTGATAGGAAACTGCGCAAAAGAACAAGAAGCATTCCAGAAATTCCGCACATTTCAAGTTTGTAAAGTAACCCATCATGCCAAACTCTGTCAAATGCTTTGGACAGATCAAGGAATACAGCTCGAGTTTCTTTGCTAGGAACCTCATCAAATGCAACATAAATTTTATGCGTAATCAGTAAAAGTTGGTTGATGGTAGAATCCCTAGGACGAAAACCTGATTGGTGAGGTGTTAGCATTTGATTGTTGCATAAATATTGATAGATTTCGTCAAAGATCACTTTTTCCAAAATCTTCCCACAGATAGGCAATAGTGATATGGGGCGATAATTCTTTTTATCTTGCCTACTACCCTTTTTGTGAACTGGGATGATATTTGCTCTTTTCCAGCTGGAAGGGTAGACCCCAGTTTCAAGGCATTTTTCAAAAATCAAAGACAATGGTTCGACAAGACAGTCATCACAGATTTTTATCATGGCAACGGAGATGCCATCGCATCCATGAGCCTTATTGCTATCCAAGGAGCGAATTAACCGCAATATTTTCTCTTTATCAATGGGTATTTCTGCTAGAGAACATGTGCGCTGCGGCCGAAAATTTGGCAATGTGCTGCCAGTTTCAACCGCAGAACATTGTTCCACAAAATAGTCATTCAATATAGTTGCTTTGCTTTGGATATTAGTCACAAATAATCCATTTTCAAGCAGAGGTGGGATGTTGACAGCACACTTCTTATTTATCAGTCTGTTCAAGATAGACCAATAGGATTTTTTCCCTTGATTTGAATCAGAGAGCTTTTGACCAAGGCTAGAGAGATATTTTTCTTTGGCAGAAGTGATTAATTTTGAAGTTTCGTTACGGGCTGCTCTTACTCGTTCCCAGTCTTCTATATTTCTACCACGTCAAACAAAATTTCGATGGAGTCTATGCTTACGTTTTATAGCAGTTTTAAGAGCGGGTGTTACCCAGGGTGGGTCTTTGTCATTGCATTTAATTTCCCCATTTGGAATATTTGCAGATAAGATTGAGAGTAAATTATCTGTAAAAATGTCTGCCATTTCTTCTGATCCTAGCCCATCGAATTTAGACTCCCAATTGATATCATTAAGCAAGTCTTTGATGGCACATGTGTTCGCCTTTCCATAATCCCAGACAGTCCTTTTGTAAGAGGTGCGAAGAATTCCGGTGCATGTAAAATATTGGGGCGAGAATGAATTTCTATGTGCTCCATAGAGTGGTGGTGTCAAAGAGGACACTGCTTGTTTGTTGCTGTTGTATTTTATATTCTTTTGATAATCGAGGGAGAAGTGTGGAATGTGAAAGCCGAGGTGAAAGCCATGAATCTGAGAACTGGAATTAGGTGTTTTGGAGTATATATACAGATGGAATTCTTCGACACAAAGTGGACTCGTTACTTCCAGTTATCATGTTCAGGTTCACTATTAGGATGTGAGACAAATCAGTTGCTTTTTTCTGTCTCAGCTAGTTACTCATCGTTTACATGGGCCTCCCGCAGATAAATTTCCTCTCTTTTCAAGAGTAAAGGCTGGGAGGAGTGGTGGAATTTTCAAACAGTTGCTTTGTAAAACCGCTTAATGAATCCGGAAGGAAAACAATTGCACTTGTATATTATTTCAAGTGAGAAGAATCATTCAAATTCCTGGTGAATGGTAGTGAGTACAGGTTGGCAAACGATTGTCTTTTCCATCTTACTGTTCTTAGCTGCACTCACTTAACTTTGTTAACAGCTAATTTTCAGCATAAATGTCGCTGTCAAGTTGCCTGAGAAAAGTTCAAAATTATCTAGCCTAATTGAGGCTCTGATGACTACTTCAATGGTCAAACTATTTCAGGTATGCCTACCTATTGTTACACTTTTGGCACGAAAAGCGTCCGTAGATACCTACCTACCTACCTAGCTAGCTACCTACAATCCTGGTCAAAATAAATTGGGACACTGGCAAATTTCTGTGTTTTCGCCATGTTTCCTAAAATATCGAGGTGAAAACATACGTTTAGAACCTTCTCATCCCCCTTCCCCCCTAATTCAATGTTGGGATGGTCGAATGGCGTTTGATTCAACCAACGTTGAAACGGGGGGAGCGGGGGGGGGGCACCGAATCAAAGACTGAAGTAGTGCAATTTTGTGACTTGTCCCAAGAATTTTGACCAAGATTGTCTGAAAAACTGCCATTACTGCTTATTGTAAATGTTAAAATAAATCCAAATCTACTTGTATCCGACAACCCCTTTTACTATGACCCGATAGCCACTTAGTGTGGACTAAACTCCAGAATACTTCAGAGTTTAAAGTTTTCATAGTTAATGGTTTATTTATTAGAACTATGACGTCATCGAATTATGAACGATTTTCCCATTGCGTTTTGCAAAACTCCTTTTGTGTATGAAATGTACCAATGGATTTCGTTTGAAAACAGCACAACTGGGAAAGAGGATTCGAAAACAAAGTTTTGTTTCGAGAAAGTGCCAATCATGCGCCTCCACAGCGCAATTGTCTTCTTTTCAAATGTGCCCTTTCTCAAATTTCTACTTATTCATTTTCTTTCAATGAAATTAACTCCACTCCAGCAAACTTTCATTCACCCTTGGAGGGGATTTAATCTTCCATTGTGCTCGACAAATGGTCATGCAGAACTCTTTGTTGAAGAAGAATGCCGAGGTCGCGTGCCGACAAGGCGGTTTTTGGCAATGACTGGAATTTTGAGAAAGTGATCAAATCTTCAACGCTTCTCCCTTACTTAAACATTAATAACTTTGGCTTCGCTCGAGCTATCTTGACGAATTTTGTCTCATTCTGCTGTGCAGAATAAGCTTTATTAGCTTACAATCAATCTTTGCTGTAAGATTTCATGAAGTACGATTTTCCACGGTTCTCCATCAATTTCATAAAAGACTTATCCGGAATTGTTTATTTTAAGTATTTTATTTTTGGAGAACCGTTGGATTTCGCCCTTCCAGGCGATTTTTACCTGGTTTTTTTGCATGAGTAGGAATACTTTGATGTTCCAATCTGGAATCAAACGAATTTACCGAAAAAGCGTAACTTATCCCAAATTTATGGGGCGTTTTCTGTGGAGCGCCATTGGGAGAACCGAGGAATTCACAAGAAACCGGCCCTCAGACAATGCCCCAAAAGCTTTTCTTGCAACGATTACTCACATTCAAAAGAGCAGCAGACTATGCAATCCGATGACAGTGGAAGAACGCTCAGAACCCGAATGTTTCTCACATTTCATAAAGGAATCTGTAAGCTTGTGTAAAGCGCATCAATTTTGCCACGCCCACATTTAAGATAGTGCTCAGCGAATTTAGCGAACAACGCCTACTTCGGCATAAATGGCTGAGAAGTTACTTCTTGTGTCAGGGATGATGGTGGTAAAATTTCACGCAAAAATCTCGATGGGTTCTCAAGCTCTGAGTCTTTATTTGTTAACAACCATTTTCAGACAATCCTGGTCAAAATAAATTGGGACACTGGCAAATTTCTGTGTTTTCGCCATGTTTCCTAAAATATCGAGGTGAAAACATACGTTTAGAACCTTCTCATCCCCCTTCCCCCCTAATTCAATGTTGGGATGGTCGAATGGCGTTTGATTCAACCAACGTTGAAACGGGGGGAGCGGGGGGGGGCACCGAATCAAAGACTGAAGTAGTGCAATTTTGTGACTTGTCCCAAGAATTTTGACCAAGATTGTAGCTACCTACATACCTACCTCGCTTCTTTCCTATACAAACTCTCCCCCATCACATAATGTGCTCATTCTTCGCACATAAAAAGAAGCCAGGGAGATTCCAAATGAAGAAATCCAGAAACCCGGAGTACCCCATGGAAATGCCCTTGTTTCTCTAAATTACTCAAATTTGCTCAAAAAACTTTTTACACAGCCTCAAATCAGAACGAAAGGATTTTTACGGATTTTTGATGGATTTCTCTTGCAAACAAAAGGATTTTTGCCAAAGGCGTACGAGATTTTTTTGAGTGAAATGCCCCTCGTCAAAGTCTATGAGTTTCCTTGACGAAATATAACATGCACTCGCGTGGGCAAGCATGGGCCTGCCAGTAACTAAGAAAATGCGCGCTTTGTTGTGACAAGAAAGTTGCACTGGCCTAAGTTACCGCTGAAGTAAATCACTCATAGCTGACAAACTGATGTTGCTAAATGGCCTAGAGTCAGTTGAATTGACAGAATGTAGCATCACATAAGTTCAGATCAATTCTCATAATTGCCAAATGGTACTAACCATGTGAAACTCCAACTCAAAACCAAATCTGCTCTCCGAAGAAAATGTCAACTTCCATCTTGCTTCCACTGCAAAAAGCGCGGTGCGCTGCGCAGGCGGTGCATCACACATCGCTCAACGCAAGTCAATGCGCGTTTCCAGGGCCTGGTCTGGAGGATGCCATTTTAGACTCAACAGGAAGGCTATGCCATAGTTAAGCTCCCCGGAAAGAATAGCATTTTGCCCATTAGCTGAAGTTTTCTTTGGCAACCTTAAATTAGTGTCAGTGCTCCGGAGGTTGTGGGAGGAGCAAGCTGAGTTTTTGGTTAACAGGTTACACAGGTACTGTGGAGCCAGATCATTGAGCGACTTGAAGACCATTGCTTTAGACTCATTACCAATGAGTTCTTCAATGGTCTTCCAGCCATTGAATCTCCGCTTCAATGGTCTTCCAGCCTTCCAGCCAAACGTCTTAGAGAGCGTGTGGCCGAGTGGTTAAGGCGTCTGACTCGTATGCCAAAGGTCAGAACGGCCGTAGGTTCAAATCCCACGCTGGATAGTTTGGTCGCTGTCCGTAACTCTAGCCCGGGTCAACCAGAGCCATGTGAGGGAAATCTGGTAGCTGTGGCGGGTAGCTGCGGCGGACTGATGGTAAAACATCCGTGGCCCCTGCTGGAAACAAGTCTCTCAGACTTTCGCAGGCTAGCCACGTTAAACATATATACCTACCTACCTACCTAGCCTAACTCCACAATAAGTGATCTGCTAGGGGTCTTGAAGTTGCTATTTGTAATCATTTTAGTTGCACGATTTTTGAGCTTTTGCATCTGGTTGATGTCACAGGGAATTTATTGGCCATGGGGTAATTATTGTCCCTCGCTCCTCATAGTATCGTACCTGCAGTGTTGCATAGTAATTAGAAAGGTATAGTTAAACGTAAAACTCATTGTAAATTTTTATATTGGAATGACAAAAACACGGAATCCACTACTAAGATTACTCTCTGAAAGTAAAATCCGATCGTTTCCTTCGTAAATGATAGATTTAGATCCGTTTCTCGTTTCTTTCATCAATGATCGTTCTGTCTGGGGTTGTGCTGTATCTACACACATCAACCACAGGGAATCCACTGCTAAGATTGCTCTCTGAAAGTAAAATCCGATCGTTTCCTTCGTAAATGATAGATTTAGATCCGTTTCTCGTTTCTTTCATCAATTATCGTTCTGTCTGGGGTTGTGCTGTATCTACAGACATCAACCACAGGGAATCCACTGCTAAGATTGCTCTCTGAAAGTAAAATGCGATCGTTTCCTTCGTAAATGATAGATTTAGATCCGTTTCTCGTTTCTTTCAGATGATATGAGCGATTTTGAAAATTTTCTTAGTTTTTCCTCTGCGATGGCGTGGTTTACTCTGTGAAAGTAAGAGCGTGGTGTGGAGGAACGGGAAGTGCGGAGGTGCGTGGGAGAAAGAGCGGGAGATGCTCTGCAATCCCCGCTCTCCCGTCTCCTTGCTTCCCGTTCCTCCACACCGCACCATCGCAGAGGAAAAAACAAAGAAAATTTTCAAAATCGCCCATATCATCTGATCACTGCCTGCGTGCAGACTATACCCAGGAAAATACGTTTTCCTTGGGTATTGTCTGCACGCAGGCAAATCTGATCATTGATTAAAGAAACGAAAAACGGATCTAAGTCTATCATTTACGAAAGAAACGATCGCATTTTACTTTCAGAGAGCAATCTTAGCAGTGGATTCCCTGTGGTTGATGTCTGTAGATCCAGGACAACCCCAGACAGAACGACAGTATCGAAAGTGGGGCTCAACAATACCGGTGTAAAGAGTTTGCAAACTAGCCATAGACAAAAAGGATTTAGCATCTCCTTTCGTAAAGCCGATCGCCCTGGAGACCTTGGTAGAAACTGCCTTAATTTACTCTTTCCAATCTAAAAAGCAATCGATTTGCAGTCCAAGGTATGTCTTTTGAACTACTTAGAGTTCGTTGTCGCGTATTTTCAGTTCCAAGGCTCCACTTCGACTTTTGAAAGAGTTGTGTTTCTGCTTGTTGGATATGAGCATTGAAGGAGATTTTGCCACATTCAATGAAAGCTTATTGCCTTGCAGCCAAGTCTTAATAGCCTCATTCAGCTGAGTCAAATCGTCCCAGACATCTGAATCAACACCGTTAACCCTACAGAACTGTTTGCGGTTGGCTAGGAAAGACCTAAACCAAGACAGCTCTCGCTGCTGAGCGCCATAAAATTCGATCTTTTTACAGAGAATATCATGGTCGACCGTATCAAATGCCTTTTTCAGGCCAATAAATACTAATACCACGAGCTTAGCGAGATCAAGCCCGTTGCACCACTCATATTTGCGACCGTAGTCTTTGTTATTTGCCGCAGGTTGAGACTACCTAACATCTGCTACCAAAATTCGTGAACCCAAAAGATACTCTGATAATCTATCAAGTCGGAATTTCCTTCTTACAAGTTATGATGTTTGATCATTTACCTACGAGACATGCTTTCTCCTTCTCCACCTAGGGAAGGTACCCCCATACTTGACCTGACGAATTGTGCCACTCAGTAGGGCCAGGCGGAAAACACGGAGTTGTCGGAGACGTCGGAGATGTCGGAGATGTCGGAGATGTCAGAGAAAATCTCGGAGATGTCGGAGATGTCGGAGAAAATCTCGGAGATGTCGGAGAAAATCTCGGAGAAAATCTCGGAGATGTCGGAGAAAATCTCGGAGAAAATCTCGGAGAAAATCTCGGAGAAAATCTCGGAGATGTCGGAGAAAATCTCGGAGGAAATCTCGGAGATGTCATAACTTCTCGTAATTCTATCTGAGATGTTCAATATTTTCAGAGAATTTTTCAAAAAAACCTAAAGAAACCGTTGTAATTGCTGATGAGAAATGAAAGAAATTCAAGCTGAAAGAAATAGATCATAGAATTTTGCACCCAAACTTTCGTGCTGATTCAAAGATTTGCTCCTACCTGCAAGTCTGGGACAAAAGCCCGGGGGGTAACATTGAGGGTACGGGTGTGTGCCGCCCGTATGGGTGGGTTTGTGGCTCGAAAATTCTCTAAACAGGGGTCCCTTTTTCGGCAGATTTTCCTTAAAAATAGGTGGGTTTTCTAGAAATTGGCAAAAAATTGTCAAAAATGGGGAGTTTTCCTCCAAAATGCATCATAAAAGTGGGTATTATGGCAACTGTCGCTAATAAGAAGAGGGTACCTTTCTGAAAACCGGGCGGCAGACCCCCGTCCATCCGCAAGTCATTTCATTTATTTAAGGAGGGTTGCCCTTCGGCAAAAGCCGTTTTTCAAGGGGCCCTCCATTAAAAACTTTATTATTATTTCAAGAATATCAAAGAAAACTACCCTAATCTAATTACAATGTAAACCATACTATTAACAACCTATTTACAAGAAATGAACAATGATCATGTACCCCTCACGGAGAAGAAAGGTACTATATTGGTTCTAAACTGTCATGTTTGTCCCTCCCTTCAATTCCAAGATGTTTCCTAAAGACATCAAAGAGTTCGGCCTTCGTTTCAAGAATTGTTCTTCGTTTCAAGAATTGAATTCGGCCCATGCATCCAACAATAGTGTCAACAGGAGTGGAAAATCGGAGATCCCTCGAACTGCCGATGCGAGCAATGCCAATGAATCATACACAGCAACTCACGGCAATGGAACAGCCAAACAACATAAAAACAAGGAAGGTAAATCGAAGAAAAACACGCAGAATCAGCAACAGCCCCGTGGAAAGGAAAATAACCGAAATGGAACATCAAAATTCAGCAAAGTGGTTTCCAATGAAACATCGCGCCATCCTATCCGAATTTGCATGGTTGGTGACTCACAGTTGCGTAGAATGGATGCTGATAAAATGTCAAACAATCATCATGAAGTTATGTTGAATGCAAAGTCAGGAATGAAAGTCGAAGAGGCAGCAAATCACGTAGACTGTGAAGCAGATGTAATAATTATGCACGCGGGCACCAATAATCTCCGTGATTCGACCCCAGAAGAAGTTGCAGAAAAGGTGGTCAAAACCTTCAAGAAAATTAAGCAAAAGAATTCCAAAGCCCAACTCGCATATTCCTCTATTTTCAGAAGGAAGGGCAATGCTGCTGCGAACGGTATGAACGTCAAGGTATTTCAAACAAATAAGATTTTAAAAGAAGAACTCATGCTACAGGGTATTGACTTTATTGATAATGACAACATTTTATATGGTAATATTTGTGATGATGGTTTACATATTAACCAAGGAGGAGCAAAAAGATTTGCACGGAATGTCAAGAAATATGTAGAGTATTGGTAGGGGTACACAGGTTCAAGGAAAAATCTAAGCGAATCGCAACGTAATTTAAGAAAACAGTCGAACAGAGGTTTACGAATTGCATCACTTAATGTTGTATCATTACGTAAGCACCATAGTGAAATTGAGCATGTGATAAACGAACACAAGTTTCACATTCTGGGTTTGAATGAAACTAGGTTAAGTAAAGATATTACAGACTCAGAGGTAGAGCTGGAAGGCTTTGAAATTCACCGTAAAGACAGAGATGTCAACGGTGGTGGTGTAGCTATCTATGTAAACTCGAGCATTAGCCATAATCGTAGATACGATATTGATGATCCACTATTGGAAATCGTAGCCGTAGAGATCACTCCCTTGCATGCCAAAAATTTAATAGTTATTTGTTGGTACAGACCCCCAACCCCCGGCAATGATAAGGAGAGTTTTGAGGCATTAAGGAACTTGCTATCTGCTGTAGATGCAGAAGGTAAAGAGATTATCTTGATTGGTGACACTAACTGTGATCTAAAAAATCACAAGGATGGGTGCACCAAAAGTATAAAATCAATTTATTCTGAATTCCAATTTGAGCAGCAAATAAATGAATATACTAGGGTAGCTGCGCTAGAAAAAGATGGTGCTTCACACACTTCCAAGACTCTTATAGATCACTTTGCCACAAATCGCCCAAATTACATTTTGAAAGCGAATGTGCTAAAATTAGGAATGGTCGATCACTACCTTATCTTTGCAATAAGGAAAATAAATGCAAAGCGATTGATAGATAAGCAAGTAAAACAAGTCGAAACACGTAGCCTTAGAAACTATGATAAGCAGCTATTCCTGGACGAGTTGGCAACCATTGATTGGAACGAGACTCTTGCGCCGACTAATGGCAACCCTGATCTCATGGCCTCGGTATTTAATAGTGTTATCTCATCTCTTTTGGAGGTGCATGCACCACTAAAGCGTAGAAAAATAACTGGCCATCACGCTCCTTGGATTACTGTAGAGATAAAAAGCCTGATGAAGGAACGTGATTTAGCAAAAAAGAGGTCCGAGAAAGATGCTTCCTATTGGTCAGACTATAAGAAGTTGCGGAACAAAGTCACTTCTGAACTTCGTGCCAGGGTACAGGAATACTACCATAACCTTATTGATGAAACCCATAACAATCCGAAAGCTATGTGGAAAACAATAAATAAGGTTTTACATAAGAACTCAAATCACACAGTAACTCAAAACATCATTTTTGAAGGCACAGAACTAAAATCACCTTCACAAATTTCAGAAGCTTTCAACAAACATTTCACGACGGTTGGACCTAAGTTGGCGGAGAAAATAGAAAGTCAGCCTTCCGATGACCCTCTTAAGTACCTTGGAGATAAAACCGGAGAAACCAAATTTAAGCTACAGCCAGTAAATGTAGAGTATGTAGAACGTGCTATAAAAGCTCTGAATAACTCCAAGTCTCCTGGTGCTGACAGAATCCCCGTCAAAATACTGAAAGATGCCATAAACTTAGTGTCGAAACCACTGACACTGATATACAATGCATCTTTAGAAAGGGGTATTTTCCCCCAGATCTGGAAATTAGCCAGAGTAACACCTATTCATAAGGCAGGCACGAAAACAGATGTAAACAACTACCGGCCTATCTCAGTGTTATCAGTTGTGTCGAGAATTTTAGAAAAGATTGTACACGACCAACTAATGGAGTTTCTAAAGGGACAAAACAGGCTTTGTTTGAACCAGTTTGCATTCCAAAAACTGCACAGTACACTGACATGTCTACTGAATGTTATAGACCCATGGTTCAAGAACTCTGATGAGGGGAAAATAAATTTGAGTATATTCCTTGATCTCAAGAAAGCATTCGATACCGTTGACCATAAAATCCTATTGTTGAAGTTACGAGAATATGGTGCTGAGGGTACTTCTCACAGCTGGTTCACTTCTTATCTGACCAATAGGGAGCAGTTCTGTTATTTTGACGGATCCACTTCCAGCAAAAGCAGCATTGAGTGTGGTATTCCCCAGGGCTCGTGTTTGGGACCCTTACTCTTCATACTATACATTAATGATTTTGAGAACTGTCTAAAAAGCACGATCCCAAATATGTATGCTGATGATACATGTGTGAATATCGCATCAGAAAACCTGAATGAACTTCTAATAGATTTGAAAAACGAGCTGGAAAATATATCGAATTGGATGAGGATTAATAAACTTAGTTTGAATGCCAGCAAAAGTGAATATATGGTTATAGGCCATAGGCGACAACTGAATAAGATAGGTAATGATTTGCCAGATCTTGTCCTCAATAATGAAGTTATCAAAAGGGTTGACAAGACAAAATACTTAGGGATAAACATCGACGAAAGCCTTAACTGGAAAGTGCAGTACAAAGCTATCAAAAATAAGCTGAAAGGGGGCTTGAGCTCCTTAAGAAAGCTGAAAAACATCCTTCCGCAAAGGAAACTTGATCAAGTTTATAAAGCTCTCTTTGAAAGCCATCTTCGCTATGGCAACATTGTTTGGAGTGCTCTTTCCAACACCAAGCTATCCCAGTTGCAAAGATTACAGACAAGGGCAAAGAAGCTAATAGCGAATGCCAAGTATAAGGACGGATGGACTTGCAAATGGCTCAATGTAAAGTCATTGATCTCCTTTGACCAAGGAGTCATGACATATAAAATCTTGCATGACCTCTGTCCCGAAAATCTTCGCCATAAGTTCACTGAAAGATCCATGATTTCAGAGTATAGAACCAGAAACAGTGGAGATTTGCAAATTCCTAAAGTTAGGTTAGAATATGCAAAGCGAAGTTTCTACTTTTCTGGTGTCAAAAACTGGAATGATATCCCTGACAACATTCGAGAAAGAGAGTCAATCGCTCGTTTTAGAACAGGTCTTAGAGACTATCTTTTGAACCTTTCACAGGACCCAAACACGACCCCTTGGTAGAGCAGCAACTCATATTAATTATATCTTTTCCCATATTATTTTGAACAAACATTGTTAATAATTAGTGTATTTGCTGAAAGGTAGCCCGTGTATAAATATTGATAAAATGAAAAAAATGAAAATTGTGATGTGCATTCGCGCTGTAGGCATTTTATTGCAAGCGCCCATTCCCAACACGTCCCTAGTAACAAACCCCATGTCTTCATCGTCTTCATCAGAGGAGAAGCCAAAAAGGACAGCCTTTGTAGATTTCGTTATGATCCTTACAAACAAGACAGAAAACAGCACACAATTTGTTTCTCGCTAACAAAACAAATGATAGTTCTTCCTTGCAATCCAGGAGGCATCACTCCAATTTTAGGCCTAAATTTTCTACGACATCTCCGAGATTTTCTCCGACATCTCCGACATCTCCGAGATTTTCTCCGACGTCTCCAACATCTCCGAGATTTTCTCCGACGTCTCCGACATCTCCGAGATTTTCTCCGAGATTTTCTCCGACATCTCCGAGATTTTCTCCGACATCTCCGACATCTCCGACATCTCCGTGTTTTCCGCCTGGCCCACTCAGTAGGGTCTTCTTTGTGGTAAAAATCATGGGACATGGTGTCAGTCTTCGACAAAAGAATTATTTGACAGGGTTTCATGTAGAAAGGCATATGTTTCAAAGTACTCTTGGGAACAATTGATTATCTTAATGGATACTTTGTAAGAGACTGAAATATAGTAGTTGTAACCGCCATTTTGTATTATCCTCGTTTTGAGTTTTGAAAGATAGACCGCCTAGACCGCCTCGTGCCAAAAACGTTGCAAGTTGTCAATCAAGATTAGACTGATTACGATGAGTCCCAAGAATCGCTAAATCAAGATGGAGTTGTAGAAAGTTGATTTGAGTTGTGTCTTTGGAAAGGGAAAAGCGTTTTCGTTGAATTATAGTGTTTATTCGTCTCAACCCCTCGATCCCGCCAAAAGAACCCAAGTCGTGTGATATGTGATAGCTCCTGTTGTTCGTGAGTTCGTGTGGTGTTGGTGAATTGCACAAACAGACCAGTACAGGAGTATTGAGTATAACATGATGATGATTCAGATTTTGGAGAAATAGACACAATCATCATTGATGGAGTTGAGAAATCTACAGAAACCACAAAGATTCAAATTAATGGAGACATTATGGACATTAAAATTGATTCAGGTGCTGAAGCAGATTTGCTCAGTGAAAAAGATTTCAAAAAAGTTATGCCTAAATTCCAGTTACAAGCAAAGCTCAGACTACCCAAGGAAAGGCTTACAGCATATGGGGGGCACACTATCCCAGTTCTCGGAAAATGTTTTTTGCGCTGTAGAAATATGAAGGGACAAGAAGAGATTCTAGAATATCATGTAGTCAAAGAACATAAATCACTTTTGGGATGTCAAGGTTCAAAAAAGTTAAAGTTCATTACTTTTAATGTGGATGGCGTATGTAAGGGTATAACAGAGGATCCAGATGCACTCACAGGTTTGACAAATCAGGAGATTTTTCAAGGATACAAGTCAATTTTTGAAGGAATAGGGTGTATAGCAGAGCCTTATCACATAAAAGTCCAGGAGGGAGCAGTACCAGTAGTCCATGCACCAAGGAAAATCCCAGCTTCATTAAGAGAGAAAGTTCAAGATGAACTGTCAAATATGGAGAAAAAGGGCATCATAAAGAAAGTTGAAGAACCAACATCATGGGCAAATAGCATGGTGTTTAATGAAAAGAAGTCTGGAAAGCTCAGGATTTGTATTGATCCTCGTGACCTAAATAAAGTAATTGAAAGAGAACCTTATCAGCTGCCAACTCAACGAGAAATTGCAAGTACCGGGTGTCTCAAGAAAAAGTACCCCCTTTTGACTGGAAATAGGAACGAAACGATAAGATATTATTACCCTGTGAATGGACAGCTAAATTCATCCGTCTTCAACTTAGATTCACATACCTTGCATTCAAAAATCGCCCACCAAACACTGGAGATACAAGCTTGCAAAGTCAAAATTTACAGTGCATCCGAAACCAGAGGTTTTGAAAAAGGGCCTAGCCATGATTTGTTTCATGGATATTTTCCAAAGCACCTGTAAACGTTAACTTTCATTTTTTCACTATTGAAAAGAATGAAAGACTCCTGGACATCGCCCTGATTAAACAAATATAATAAAGATGCAGGAAGGCCTGATTCACACTAGGTCATTTGGGTCCTTAAGATCGTGCAGAAAGACCCAAAAAACAAAGGACTCAAACCCTGTGTATTGTCTTTTGGGTATTTTTGCACGACCCCAACGACCAAACGAGTGAATCAGGCTCAAGAATGATAAAGTCGTGCCACATTTCCAAAATGAACGTGCATGTGCTCTTTTTCTTCTTCTTTGACACTTGGGATGGAATGCAATGCACTGATTCGTTCACTCAAAGGAATAATTATCTGTAGAGCAATTGAAGCATTTCAAGGTATAACTCTTTTCAAAAGAAAAAGTTAAAGGTCAATGTTCGAATTCTTTCGCAATATGCCTGTGATATCAAATCAGGGCTAGGCCCTTTTACAAAACCTCTGGTTTCGGGTGCACTGTAAATTTTGACTTCGCAAGCTTGTATCTCCGGTGTTAGGTAGACGAGTTTTAAAAGCATGGTATGTGAATCTAAGTTGAAGATTGATAAATTTAGCTGTTCACTCCGAGAGTAATAATATTTTACTTAGTAATAATATCGTTTCGTTCCTGTTTCCATTCAAAAGGGGGTACTTTTTTTGAGACACCCGGTAGACTTGCTGGAGCACACTATTTCAGCAAACTTGATGCTACATCATGATATTGGCAAATTCCATTGGATGAAGAATCCTCATACTTAACAACTTTCAACTCACCAATGGGTAGATATAGATTTCAAGTAGTACCATTTGGAACTGTTTTTGCACAGGCAGTGTTTCATAGAACAATTGATGAGAAATTCAGAGATTTGAAGGGAGTTGAAACGGTCATAGACAACTTTCTGATTTGGGGGAAAACTTTTGAGGAACATGACAGAAATTTGAAGAAATGCCTTGATAGGATTAAGGAATTTGGTCTAACTCTGAACAAAGAAAAATGTCAATTCCGGCTCACGGAGATTGAGTATCCAGGAGAAAAGCTTACGCAAAATGGAGTTTTGCCTTATGAGAAGAAAATCAGTGCTATTTTGGACTATCGTACTCCGCAAGACAAGGGTAATGTGCAAAGGTTGCTAGGGATGATCAATTATGTTTCAAAGTTCACCAAGAATATGTCAGATATTACAGCACCATTACGGAAATTGATAAGAAAAAACATGCACATATTGTATGGGAGGAAAAGCATAGCAATGCTTTTGATAATGTTAAGAAAACATTGACAAGTTCTAACATTCTCAGGTTTTATGATATAACCAAAGATATAACCCTGCAAGTTGATGCAAGTTATGGAGGTCTAGGAGCAACTATCCTACAAGATAAAGGCTCAGTAGCATATACAAGTAAAGCTATGACTGCAACCCAGAAAAAATGGGCACAAATTGAAAAGGAGATGCTTGCGATTGTTTTTGGGTGCAGCAGGTTTCATCAATACGTGTATGGTAAGAAGGTTATAGTTGAAACCAACAGACCACAAGCCCCTTGAGGTGATACTGAACAAGCCTTTATCACAAGCTCCTACACGGCTGCAAAAGATGATGATGCAGCTACAAGCATATGATATTGAGATAATTTATAAGAAAGGGAAAGAAATGCATGTTGCTGATGCTTTAAGTAGAGCTTATTCAGAGGAGATTATTGAAGAGTAATATGACAGAGACATAGAGCAAGAAAATGTATCCACTTGATGTCAAAAAAGGCATACATTACTGACAGAAGATTGCAAGAAATAGCTAAAGAAAATAAAGTTGACAACTCCATTCAAAAACTTTAAGAACAAATTAAGTTGAAGGGAGAATGTAGCTCCAGAAATAAGATGCTATTACTAGCAATAACGTTAGTTAGTGAGTGCAGCGTTTTGGGAAATGCGAACAAACTGCACCATCATATAAGATGGAATAACAGAAATAGGCCTTTCTCCCCTCCCCTGTGTACGCAACCAGTTCAGTCTGTTTTTGCCACTCTTCCTGCCCACTATCTGAAGACCATGACGAAGTCACACAAACACGCATTCATTCTAGATAATTATTCTCACTGGCTGGAACACCTAGCCTCACGACATAGTCCCAGATATCGCAAAATAGCAACAACAACAACAACAACAACAATAACAACAACAACAACACTTCCTTTTTTGCTCAATCTGGGCCTTATGGACTTTGATACAAATTTTTGAGACGGAGATGCACACGTTTACGTGTGCCCTTTGGAACGAGGCTGCAGTGTAATCTCGGAAGCGAGGCAAGTGACCCTCGACAGTTGGAAATTCTCAATGCTGCGGTGAAGTTCATGGAAGCTAATTGGCCTTAAAACTGAGGAACTCCTGATTCACAGTGAAAGGTTTGTTGATTCTTGGATTGAGGAAACATTCGTATGGATACTTGTGGCTTTTGTTCATGGCTAATATCACTGTAAACTTGAATTCTGAGCTGTTTTATTATTGGAGGTTTGAGCCGGCAACTTAGGCCCATCCGCCATTGCCTGGTGTTCGTACAGTGTTGCTATGGTTTCCAAATCTAGTTATGAAATCGATAGGGGAAAACTTCATCCCAAATTTTAGTATCAAAGTCCATAAGTCGTAGTTTGAGCGTCCATCAGTCTATCAATAGCGATAACTACGAATATGCAATCAGTCTATGGAACACCCTCGTTTTCAAATAGACCTTTTCACGGAAAGAAAAGCATGCTGGGAAAATGGGGGAGATTTGGAGATTTCGACACCACGCAGCTTCGAATTTCGCCAGGTTTTGCGATCCTTATTTTCGCAACAAACCTCTCTCCCTGAGCACGAACAAAGATATAAGAAATCTTCTGTGCATATCGCTAAACTCCTTACACTTCAGAGATAACGAAATAGCAATGTGTTTGTGCATCGGATTCCTCTAAATCTTTTTATGGGACGAGAAAGAAACCGGAGGCAGCTTCGAGAATCACAGAATCATGCCTAGGCCCTTACGACCAAACGCCACATTTAGGCACATAGTTCTGCGATCAATGGAGGAAATCAACTGAAATTCAAAATGAAAGCACTTCATTTGTGTCTGAAATCGGATATAAATTGGCAGGCTGTTGCCTCAACGCATATGAACAGAGGGAGGTCAGACAGCTCAGATCACATGTTGTTCTTCCCAATGAAAAGTTTCGACCAAAGTATCTTTGCAGAAACCGGGTTCAATTTTCTTACAAAGCAAAAGAAACCCTTTTACTGCTGATTTTTTCATCCAGTGATTATCGACAGATGTATTTTCTACCTTTTAATTGATATTTCTAGCAATCACCAATTTTGAAGTATCATCTTATCAGAAATTTATTTCGGCTTGAAAATCTAGGTCAGGCGTAGGCCTTTTGCTGTCCCTAGACGAAACGATGAAACCTTCAAGCGCCCATCTAAGATATTTTGTGAGATATTTTGATCATTTTATCTCTTCATCTGCTGTTCAAGCTAAACAAATATATTTGGTATGATATTTAGGGTTAACGTTTCCTTGACCTGCATGCCCCTCAGAAGAGGAAGATTAATTCTTGAACTCATTTTGATGCACTTTTTGCTCGCTATTTGTTATCGTGTCTCGATCTGTTTTCAAAGAGGAATTTTCATTCTGATAGCCTCTGCATCGCTTCTTTGTTTAAGTGCGGTAACCAAAACAAGACATGATTCACTTGCAAGAAGTCGAGAATCGGGAATAGATGTAGATAATTAAAGATCTACCAACTTTAACAAACCTTCTTTCTTCCAGTCATTTATAGGTATGTTGATGAGTTCTTGCACTCCCAATCAAAACACTGTTTACGGGCTCTGAGAAAAGCCTAACAAATCAGAAAAGATGAAAGAATTATTCTGGCCGTTTTCATGAACTCCGTAAACCAGTATCAACAGCGACTCGCAGCAACAAGCTATGCATTCACACGAAGCAAATTTAAAGGAAATCCAGTATTTCATTATTCGTAAGATATTGTCCTGGCTTCTTGTTGAAACTGTTCAAATCAGAATCGATTTGGAAATATCGTGGAACACAACTCATGTCATGTGACAAATGCACTCTTTCCTGAACTTTTTGTCATACACTGTCTCATTCGTTGATGAAAGGAAGTATTTTTAATTAATGTACAAGTATTTTCATAAGAAACTAGTAAATTAGGCCAGTACTGAAAGTTTTTTGCGATTATCAGGGCTTGAGAGTAATCACAGTTTCTTACGACTTTCTTTTAAAGGTTCCATAACAATCGTCATTTTTGCTTCCTATGCCATCCTGAATATTCTCAAACAAAGTTATTCAAGCCTTTCCAATGTTTAAACATTATTCATAATTGCCTTTCACATAATATGATACAAGAAACAAGTGATAATAAAGTAAACATGTACGAAAGATTTCCTTCAGTAAAGTAAGTTGCTTCCTACAAACTTTTACAGTACTTGACTTCTTTGTTTTTTTCTTGGCAGAAAAGATACGTGTAGTCTAGAAACTTTTGTTAAAATATTGTTATAAAATAGAGCAAAATAGTAACTATGAAATGAATAGTGTGAACAGAAGATCAAAGCAACAAGAAATTCATCGTAATTCAGAATTTAGACTTGTGTGGTGATGATTTGGTGTAAGTTATAACACGAGATGGCTATAAATTTTTTTGACACACCTTTGCATGATGTTAGTTCAAAAATGCAGACCTTTCCACTGAAGAGTCCTCTTTCTAGTGAAGTCCTCAGGTCAGTAGCTTAAAGAAACATGGATATATTTTGAGGAGGTCTGGCAAGGTGCCCTTCTCTGCCGCTGGTGATCCAAATTTTTATGGATCCCGCATTCTTTGAGCATGAAACAGTTTGAGCTAAAATGGAGATCCGGGCTAATAGTTAAAAAAAACCTATTCGTTAAAATTTCACGAGGCACAATCTTTCTTACGAGCCAACGGTGCAGCTTCAACCGACAGGAGAAGACATATTCTAATAAAATCAAAAGACTCAAAGAGCTAGAGGAAGCACATTAACTTTTATGAGGGTCAGGAGTACAATACTTTTTGCATATTCTCTGAGCTTTCAGCAGGCTAGGATCATAATGAAAAATGGGTTGGAGCCATATGGGGAGGGGACAGCGATTGAAATATTTGATTGGATGATAAGAAGGACAGTTCCATCGTTTGTCTTGGATATAGCAACGCGAACCAGATTTGTTTTGAGTTGTGATTCGACACTTACAGTGTAGGCATCGCTAGCTACGTGTATATTGTATGGTTTCCACCCAAATTCTCGGCCGACATCTCGTCCCTTGCGAAGGTTTCAATGGATGCTTCAGACAGATTTTCACCCCCCCCCCTAAGAAACACCCTCATAAAGTGAAACTTAAGACACTTTTCTTTCTACAATAAGCTACCTAAGAAAAAATTTGCACCTTACACTTTTCCTACAGCTTTAATCGATTTCATAGATAATTTACCAAAACAAGTAGGAGAAGATAGATTTCAACGCTCAAAAAGAAGACAAAAAGTTCCGGAAGGAGTGCATTTGTCACATGACATGAGTTGCGTTAAACGTTATTTCCAAATCGATTCTGAGTTGAACAGATTCAACAAGAAGCCAGGACAATATCTTACGAAGAATGAAATGCTGGATTTCCTTTAAATTTGCTTCGTGTGAATGCATTGCTTGTTGCTGCGAGTCGCTGTTGATACTGGTTCACGGAGTTCATGAAAACGGCCAGAATAATTCTTTCACCTTTTCTGATTTGTTAAGCCCGTAAACAGTGTTTTGATTGGGAGTGCAAGAACTCATCAACATACCTAGAAATGACTGGAAGAAAGAAGGTTTGTTAAAGTTGGTAGATCTTTAATTATCTACATCAATTCCCGATTCTCGACTTCTTGGAAGTGAATCATGTCTTGTTTTGGTTACCGCATTTAAACAAAGAAGCCATGCAGAGGCTATCAGAATGAAAAGTCCTCTTTGAAAACAGATCGAGACACGATAACAAATAGCGAGCAAAAAGTGCATCAAAATGAGTTCAAGAATTAATCTTCCTCTTCTGAGGGGCATGCAGGTCAAGGAAACGTTAACCCTAAATATCATACCAAATATATTTGTTTAGCTTGAACAGCAGATGAAGAGATAAAATGATCAAAATATCTCACAAAATATCTTAGCTGGGCGCTTGAAGGTTTCATCGTTTCGTCTAGGGGCAGCAAAAGGCCTACGCCTGACCTAGATTTTCAAGCCGAAATAAATTTCTGATAAGATGATACTTCAAAATTGGTGATTGCTAGAAATATCAATTAAAAGGTAGAAAATACATCTGTCGATAATCACTGGATGAAAAAATCAGCAGTAAAAGGGTTTCTTTTGCTTTGTAAGAAAATTGAACCCGGTTTCTGCAAAGATACTTTGGTCGAAACTTTTCATTGGGAAGAACAACATGTGATCTGAGCTGTCTGACCTCCCTCTGTTCATATGCGTTGAGGCAACAGCCTGCCAATTTATATCCGATTTCAGACACAAATGAAGTGCTTTCATTTTGAATTTCAGTTGATTTCCTCCATTGATCGCAGAACTATGTGCCTAAATGTGGCGTTTGGTCGTAAGGGCCTAGGCATGATTCTGTGATTCTCGAAGCTGCCTCCGGTTTCTTTCTCGTCCCATAAAAAGATTTAGAGGAATCCGATGCACAAACACATTGCTATTTCGTTATCTCTGAAGTGTAAGGAGTTTAGCGATATGCACAGAAGATTTCTTATATCTTTGTTCGTGCTCAGGGAGAGAGGTTTGTTGCGAAAATAAGGATCGCAAAACCTGGCGAAATTCGAAGCTGCGTGGTGTCGAAATCTCCAAATCTCCCCCATTTTCCCAGCATGCTTTTCTTTCCGTGAAAAGGTCTATTTGGCCTCATTCAAGATGTTTCCTGGGGTCTCAAATGGCCTAATGTGCCTCTTTGCATACCTTCACGAGTCTCTTGGGATCACGAGTCTCTTGGGATCAAGAGACATATTTAAGCTCGAATTCGCATAGTTTCTGCCCTTTCAAGCAACAAGACGCCTATCTGCGGTTTTTCGAAAGGAATCATCGCTGACAATGGCTCAACAACAGGCACCTATTCAGCCCGTTATTGGGGCTTTAGATGAGGCCCTCGCTATAGGGCAGCAAGCTGATGCTGAAAACAACAACGCTGCACCGCTACCCGCTGCACCTGCTCTGGAAGCTAACGTGAGTTTAGACTTTGGACATCCTTTTTATCACCTTTATAGATCCCTTTCACGTCTACGTCACAGGTGCGAAGATCAACGTGCGCGCGCACTCCGACTGGCAAAAAACAAGAAGCTCTGGGCAAAACAAATGGGCGTCCACGTTGTTTACCAGCTGTTAGCCTATGATATCACACCTTAAATCATGTATATATATATCACATCCTCGTTATTTCAAACTAAAAACGGCAAAGATGGGTTCACGATACTTTGAAGAATTGTCTGTCGACGATAAAATGCGCTACGATGAGAAACTAACATTGAAGAACGGAGTGAAACTTGGAGACCCGTATGCGATGGAAGACGGATGGTCAGACGACATAACGAAACTGCCGGACCTTTCGTGGGGTGAAATCACCAAATACCTTATTGAAACTCCCAGTATCTACACAAATGAGGCAATCAAAGCTTTTAAATCTCTGGAAGGCTATGAATTCTTCAGGGAAGGTCATGTACAAGACTGCTTTCATCATGAAGGGGCGACATCACAGCCGTTCTGTTTCATCAAGTCAAAGGTAAGTACCTTAGGCCTGCAGTAATTCGTAACTGGTATTCTTTGCATTTGAACTGAATTTAGCACTTTCTAAATGTATCTGCCAACAAACTGCTTCTACGAAAAAATTTTTCCTAAAAAAACTTTTGGTAGGAAGTTCAACTGTTTGGTCACAAAAAATTTAGAACATACTGTTGTGACAAAGCTGTTCAAGAAATTTTACCTAATATGAGGCCCCTTTATCCAGCCTTATAGAGTCAAAAAACCCATAATTTACTTCACTTTACCTCCGTTTTAAATGTACTGAATGTCAGTTAGACTATCCATGAGACAGTAGCATAGCTTTACAAAACCTTAGTGAAATGTTCAGAAGGGCACACGAACAATTAAAACTGTTATAGAATTACCAAGAACCTAGTTAATTCTGATACATTTAAGAAACTTTTGTACAGACAGGGCCAAATTCTCACTTACAGAGAAGATACTGTAACTAGAAGTAAAAATTTGACTCTGTACTTAAAGACTGTCTTAAATCCATTTATTTAGGATTCAATAATTTCTCAAAATAAAATTTTTTAAAGATATTTTGCTCAACTTTCAGGTTCTCCCAAGTCAAAGGCAAGGCAAAACAGCAACGCTTTATGATGCATGGGTTGCAATCAATCAGGAGAATGGATGGATTCTGACTGCAAACTGTACATGCATGGCTGGCCTGGGATCTGCATGCAGCCATGTAGCTGCACTTCTTTTTAAACTGGAGGCTGCTGTTCGTTACAAGCTAAACCAACCAACAGCATGTACAAGTCAACTTTGCGCTTGGAAGGCCAGTAAAAAGCATGTAAATCCTGCCCCAATCAAAGCTATCAATTTTAAGAGAGGAAAGAAGAATGCATTGCCATCAGTCACCAGCAACACACCAGTCAGCAGTGATCATTTCAGTGTGAAAGACCCAACAGCTGGGGACAGTGGAATTTCCCGGGACAAGCTTAAAGAGCTTCATCAAATTTACAGTCAGGCAGCAGTTTTCACGAGCATCTACAAAGGCGACATTGATGACAATTTAGTTGCGCAGTGCTCCAGTTCAAACAGTGATACTGACAGTGACACTGAAACTGATGAAAATTTTCTTCCGGAGCCTTTAACAAGCTTGTTTGATCCAACAGCAATAAACCTTGACCCTGAATCACTGGGTAGCTTGTCACAACAGCTTTACAGTGATTTTGAAAACAGTTATCCTCAAGAAGCTTATGACAATCTTTGCAAAATCACAAAAATGCAATCTTTATCAAAAAATTGGATGTTGCATCGTGCTGGAAGGATTACAGCCTCAACATGCTACCAAGTATCACACACAAAGATTGACAACCCAAGCAAAAGTTTGATAGCCCAACTTATGCAGTATGAAGCATGCAGCAGTGGAAATAATAAATATACAAGGTATGGGAAAAAGCTGGAACCCAGTGCAAGAGATTGCTACAGAAATCTGATGTCAAAGCAGCATGGTCATCTAAAAGTAATAGAGAGTGGATTCCATGTTAGAGCTATATGTCCCTTTCTTGGGGCCTCCCCAGATGGCATTGTGTCATGCAGCTGTCATTCAGACAGAGTACTTGAAATAAAGTGCCCATTCAAGTATCAACATGGGTTAAAGGGATGGGAGAATGACAAGGACTTCCCAATCACCAGCAACATGCAGATGAAATCAAATCACAGGTACTATTACCAAATTCAGTTACAGATGCTCCTTTGTGGCAAAGACCATGGAGACTTTTTTGTTTACTCCCCAGCTGGTCCTGATGAGTACCTATTAGTTACAGTCTCTCGTGATGATGAACTTTTAGAAAACCTGGTGAATGATCTTTCTGTAAAATTTGTGAAGATTTTGCTTCCAGAGATTGTTTCCAGAGCAGGGGATAGTACAGAAAATCACAGAAAAGCCTACTGTACTTGTAAACGGCCCCCCTTCGGTCAAATGATTGCTTGTGATGACCCGAAGTGTCAAAATGAGTGGTTCCACTATCCATGTGTCAATATGACCAGAGTACCAAAAGGATCCTGGTTCTGCCCTTCTTGCAGACTTGTTAAAAAGAAGAAAGGACCATAAAACGAACTGTAGAAATTATTGAGGTGTATAAAGTTTGTAACAAAGGATGGTTTCATTTGGCAAATGCTCCAGCAAAGAAATTTGATTTATATGTTGGGTGAGTCAAAACAAAGTTACGACACCCTGGCAGGCTATGGAATACAAGGCATGTGGCCGATATTCAGAGCAAGGATGTTGATCTACAATATCAGTCGAAGACTAACTCAGATGAGGACATTATTTTTGTTTGGTAAAGTCTCAGTTAGTCTTTGACCTATACATTACATCTTAGTTTTGAATATAAGCCACATGCTTATTACTTTATAACCCACCAAATGTGTAAACTTTTTTTGACTCGTGCAATACAGTACAGGCCAGTGACAACTTAACATAATCTTCATACTTGAAAAGTCATGTGATAGCATGAGAAGCCATGTGAAGTTGTATTTTGTAAGGAGTTAAGTTATGACGGGCCTGTCCTACAACTCCCAATTTTATCAGCATATACTGTAAGGAACTGCGACTTTTGAAGTCACCCTGGGTTCTTTTACAATAAATACAAGGGATTGGTTTTTACAAGGAAGAGGTCTGATTAAAAAATTTTTAGCCTGTTGGTTCTCCATGCACTGAGTTCTTAAAGGGAATCTAAGCATATGTTCAATGGCGACTTGTTGTCAAATTCTAGCCAGTCAGCAGATGTGAGTACAGTACTTCATTGACACTGGTCAGTTACTCAAATATGGTCTGGCACATGTCACAAAGATACATGCCTTGCGTCTTAGCATAATTCGTTATTATTTTTGTCAGAGGCTTATGTATGCTTAGATACCCTTTAATCCACTGCTTAGGGTCAACTGGAGGTAAAATACGTAAGTTTGGCGTAAAATGAGTGGGGTGAAAAATTTGGATAAATTTTGTCAAAATTATTTTTCAGTGGTTTCCTCCTGCTGGAACCAGTTGAGCTACCCTCCTTCACATAATGAACTATGATTTACCAGTTTCATGTCTACTGTTTTCCAGCATTCAACACCATCCATTTTACCCCCAGCCTATCCACTTTACCCTAGTAACCCCCCCCCCCCGAATATGAAATTCCATCTTACCATCTTGGTACTTTATCAATTTTTCAAGCTGTACACGTTTTTTTTATAAGAAACTGGTTTATAAGAAACTAGTACTAAGATGGCCAAAATTTTAAGAAACTCTAGTACTATGTCTGAGAAGTACTAAGAAACTTTTCAAAGTTAAAAGCATGAATTTTATAGCAAATAGATCGTTGAACCTTTACTATTGGGCAATATTATCTAACCATTTGTGTTTTCAACATACCAGAACACTGTTTGTTCCTACATGATGTTTTGAATATCAAGAAACATAATCTGCAGCAGTGTTAGCGACCACATTGCTAATTATGCACTCAGAAAAATAAGAAACCAATTAAGAAACTTTTAGTACTAAAATGGAAAAAATTTCTTGTTAAATTAAGAAACTTTTAGTACTATGGCCTGATCCTAGTTTCTTATAAAAAAGATACGTGTACACAGCTTGTTCATCCAGTGTTTTGATTACCTTTTGTTTACAAATATTTACAAGTAACTTTATCATCACCCTTCCCAACAACACTTTTATTTAAATTTATGGCCCCACAGATAATTGTCATCATATCATCTATCAGGTCCACCTGGGATATGGGTATAATGGTCTGCAGAATGCGATAGTCTTTTAATCTACCAATGACTCTCTCCACGTGTATGCGAACATGAGCCAATTGTCTTGATTCATCTACATCTTTGCCAGGAAGCTGTTTTTTGCCTTTTGTAAATTTTGGGATCTTCAATATTGCACCTTTCTTTGTTAATTCATCCTGGATCAGAAAACCCCTGTCTGCAAGAATACAGTCGCCATTTGTTATCTTTTCAAGAAACCCAGATTCTGATGTTATCTGCTTGTCAGATACACGTCCTCCCCAGCCCTCTGAGAGGAACATTACGGCTCCAGCAGGGCTGATTCCAATCAAGTATTTGCATGTATTGTTATGCTTATAATTGGACCAGGTTTGTGCTCGGGCTGTCAAATTTTTAGGACGTTCAATAAAAATTTCACTGCAGTCAATTATGCACACACAGTCTCTAAACTTCCTACAAAATGACTGAGGGAGGTTTTGTCTGAGGGTCGCTCTGTCTGGCCATATAATGAGCTGCCTGAGATGACTAGAGAGAACTGGCAACCATGTTCTATAAACCTTGGACATGGTTGATTCTGGAACCCCAAATCGGTGTGCTAGGTCTTTGTAAAGAAGACCAAGACGAAGTCTCATAAAAATAACCAGGACATGGTCACAACTTGTGAGGGAGGAATGGCAGCTAGGTACTTTTCCCACTACAAGATCTGTTACCCAGATGAATACACCAGCTGAGGGCAATCCAGTGTAGAATCTTACAAGATTGTCAGCACCTTTTATTTCATTGAAGCAAAAGTTTCTGTTTTTCTCTTGAAGCTGTGCATTTTGTTCTCGCAACTTATGTAGCTCTGTGTTTCTTGCCAGAAGCTCTGCCTCTAAACTTGCAGTCTTTGACAGTTCATCTTTGTTTGACGCCATTTCTTCTTGTATCTCGGTTAGTACCTCATCAGTAGCATCAAGTGATGCAGATGCTGGTTCACTTATCATTTCTTGCCTTTCACTCTTGTCCCTTTTGGCACGCTTTGCTTGAATCCGGGCATACCTTCCTTCTCTCTGATGTCTTCTTGCAGCTTGTTTGACGGCCTGCTCATTGTTGAATTTAAACTTTGACGGAACCCAGTCAATGTTGTCAGCATCTTCAGATTTTTTTCCTATGGACGAGAAGTGAAGGCTTCATACTGCAAACACATGAAAACTGTGCTTGAATTTAAAATGCAAAGATACAAACTCGATCTTTTATGAAATGTATTTTGATTTCTTTGACAAGGGTTTCCTTTTTATATTGGCCAGAGAGGCAATTACATGTTTGCAAAAACTGAAAAAGATTTGCTTTTAACAATAACTGCATCGCAGATGGACCATGCGAACAACAACAAAGATCAACAAAGACAGTTGGTTTTCTAGCTCTAAGGACTTAGGCCCAGATGACAATCTAGTTTTTCTCACATTCTAAACGCCACAGTCATTCTCTTCTTCAACATGTTTAAACTGGAGAACAAATATAAAGAGATCATACGCAAGTTTACCTGATATAAAATGCTCTGAACACACTTTTTGTTTTGATATCTGCTCTTCCGTCCAACTCTTCCAGTCATCCCGTCTTAAGGCTCGTATCCATTCTTTGCGACGACGTTGTTCGATTGGTGTTTTTCGTGATGGAATGTTGTAAAACGATAGAGATTTATTCTTTCCTTCGCGTCTATTTTGGCAAGAAACCGCACAGCAACTATCAGGCATTTTGAAATCAAAGTCGTCGAAGTTTCGTTATACTTAAACAGCGAGACACAGCACGAACAAGTCAACAACCGTGTGCTTCTGCCTGCCCGAGTGCGCGCGCATCTTTTGTAAACAAAAACATTGAAAGGGGTCTATTCATCGAACGTCGTTCCTCCACGTGCAGCATCGCTCGTCTCGTGCTTATGGATCTGTTTTAACCTGTCTGAGAGGGTTTTCTTACTACTACTGCGTACAAGACGAGACTTGTTTCAAAACTAAATGAAGTATTTTTATTATCTGTATTCATGGTCCATCCAAAGTGCCCAATGGCCCAAGGGGCAGTCAAATATCGATTTTGTCCTAGCGTTATTCCAAGGTAATTATTACCAAATGTTTGCCCATTTTGATTCGTGACTGAAAAGTAGTGTGTTGGTTCATCTGAAAAGTGGTTATAAGTAAATTGTGACAAAGCCTTTCGCCCAGTTGGTGCATAATTTAATAGTGTTGGCCCAACTGAAGTGCGTAAGTAAATTATTACACGATGTTGCCCAGTTGGTGCGTAATTTAACAGTGTTGGCCGCTGAAATGCATTAGTAGATTATGACAAATTTTGCCCAGTTGGTGCGTTATTTATTTGTGTTGGCCCAACTGAAGTGCGTAAGTAATTTATTAAAGTTATTTGCCCGGTTGGTGCATGATTTAATTCTGTTGGCCCAACTGAAGTGCATATTTAAATTATGTCTAATGAATGTTTGCCCAGTTGGTGCGTAATTTAATTCTGTGGCCCAACTGATGTGCATAATTAAATTATGACAAAATGTTTGCCCAGTTGGTGCGTAATTTTAATTGTGTTGGCCCATCTGAAGTGCATAAGTAAATTACGACAAAATTTTGCCCAGTTGGTGCATACTTTAATTCTGTTGGCCCAACTGAAGTGCATAAGTAAATTTTTAAAGTTGTTTGCCCAGTTGGTGCATGATTTAATTCTGTTGGCCCAACTGAAGTGCATATTTAAGTTATGTCTAATGTTTGCCCAGTTGGTGTGTAATTTAATTCTGTAGCCCAACTGATGTGCATAATTAAATTATGGCAAAATGTTTGCCCAGTTGGTGCGTAATTTTAATTGTGTTGGCCCAACTGAGGTGTATAAGTAAATTTTTAAAGTTGTTTGCCCAGTTGGTGCATGATTTCTGTTGGCCCAACTGAAGTGCATATGTAAGTTATGTCTAATGTTTGCCCAGTTGGTGGGTAATTTAATTCTGTTGGCCCAACTGAAGTGCATAAGTAAATTTTTAAAGTTGTTTGCCCAGTTGGTGCATGATTTCTGTTGGCCCAACCGAAGTGCATACGTAAGTCACGTCTTATGTTTGCCCAGTTGGTGCGTAATTTAATTCCGTGGCCCAACTGATGTGCATAAGTAAATCATGGCAAAATGTTTGCCCAGTTGGTGCGTAAGTTGGTGCATGCTTTAATTCTGTTGGCCCAACTGAAAAGCATAAGTAAATTTCTAAAGTTGTTTGCCCAGGTGGTGCATGATTTAATTGTGTTGGCCCAGCTGAAGTGCATATGTAAGTTTGTCAAATGTTTGCCCAGTTGGTGCGTGATTTAATTGTGTTGTCCCAGCTGGGGTGCATAAGTAAATTGTATCAAGATTTTTGCCCAGTTGGTGTGCAATTTTAATTGTGTTGGCCAAGCTGACATAGCAAATCATGATAAAATTTTTACCCAGTCGGTATGCAATTTAATTGCGTTGGCCCAACTGACCTCCATAGTCAATTATGATAAGATTTTTGCTTAGTTGGTGTGTAATGGGGTAGTGTTGGCCCAACTGGAGTGCATATGTAAGTTCTGGCAAAATGTTTGCTCAGTTGGTGCATAATTTTTTATTTGTGTTGGGCCCAACTGGAGTGCATCAGTAAATTTATGGAAAAATGTTCGCCAGTTGGTGCGTAGCTTCGTGCTACTGGTCCAGCAATAGTGTAAGGGTAAATTTATCAAACTGCTTTTCCAATTTATTTGCGATATATAATGTTGGCCCACCTAAACTGTTAAGGAGTTTATCATGTTAGTGGTCCAGTAGTTCTATGTATGATTTGATAATGTTGGTCTATAAGAGCTTGAGTAGAATTATCTGTTTGATGGTCCAGTGGTGCACAGTTTGATAATGTTGGCCCAGTTGGTGTGGAATTTTCATATCCTTGTTGACCAACCAAAGTGCATCAGTAGATTTGACTATTTGTTTGAAGGTTGGCGTGTTACATAGTAATGTTTGTCCAAATAAGGTCTGTTTACGTGATTTGTCACAACTTGGCTGCCTAATTTTTTGTGTAATTTAGCAATGATGGCCCAGCTGGATGCATTAAGTAGCCTTGACATCTTGTCCACCAAGTTATCAAAAAATATAATGAATGTTATGGTTCTTTTGAAATTTATCGTTCACCCCAACTGGTGAATGGTTTACCAAGTGTTTGCTTGCAAACTATTTGCAAAATTTTTCCTGTTGCCTGTTTGAATTCATTAGGAATTTTCATTATTGGTTTGGCATAGTATGTTTCTGTTCATTATTTGCCTCCATATTGGATCACCCACAGTTAGCTCAAGATCTCTGGCACCAGACTTTTTATATATCTTATGCATGAAATTTTTCTTGGACAAAATGATGCCAGCAATTTATGCAATGCAATTAGCTTTATTGAAAGATTATTAAAACAAAAATGATAAAATGACAATCATCATGATACCAATTTGAGGTAACAATTTTGCATTCTGTTAATATGTTAAGTCTCTTGCGCAGGTAATATCTTGTACTGTGGTGTGGGCTTGAGTTAAGCCCTCTCACTCTATGTCAGTTTCAAATGACTTCCCTTTGTCTGGCATTTTGCAATTAGCTGTGTGTACCAAGTGTTCTGTGTTCTTAATAGGGCCATTCCTTTTCTACTAGAATAACATGGCAAATCTACTTGACCGAATTGCTGCTCTTGAACGGTCCCAAAAGCCGACAGTTGACTCACTTAAGAAGGATATTTGCCAGTATTCGGCTAGGAAGATTGGAGATTATGACAAGTACCAGGTACTTCAGAAGGTCAGTCAGCTAAGAACAATTAGTGAAGAAACAAACGATAAGAAGGCAGAATATTATAGTGGTGTATATATCATTTTGCAAGAACGTGTAGACAAACCAGTGGAACAGTTCAGAGACTATGTTCTCTCTTTGCTGGGAGGTAAAGATTATGATCGAATCATCGATTCAGTTGCAAAAATTGATAAAACTTTCAAAGAAAAGACTATCAGTACGCCACCTGCCGCATCAATCGCCCCTGCTACGCAGCCACTTCAGCCCCATGCCGCTGCTCCATCATTCCTTCAGCCCACCAATATGGGTCTCGGAAGTCCATATGCTCCATACGGTTTCCAGCCATATTTGGCAGGTCATCCACAGCTCGGCCCTATGCGTGGCCCAAGAAGACAGCGTAACAGGTTCTGCACTTACTGCAATATGCAAGGACATACAGCCCCTTATTGCTTCAGCAGAAGGAATGGTTTCAGAGGACCCAGGGGGCCAGTTGTTAAACATAATTGATGTTGTTTTTCCTTGTGAACATGATTCTGCCTTGTGTTATTTTTGAACTATCAATTCTGAAGTATAAGAGATATATTATGACAACCACAGTTATGATATGATATAGTAATGATAAGATATAATATAATGATGATAGCAGTTATCAATTTGAATTTCATTCATTCTTTTGCGTATTTTTACTGCTCGCTGGTCTTGAACCAAGAAAAGGGGGTTTTGGTTGGTTTTCTTTCTGTGTTGTGTAGTTTGGAGAATGGAAATATGTTAATTCTGCTAGCCTTTTTCTATTTGACTTGACCGTTTCGAATCTTAAACATTATTAAAGTGCATTGTAAGTAATATATTCCAAAAAAAAAAAACAAATAAATAAATAAATAAATAAATAAATAAATTGCAGATCGAGAAGTACCTTTGAATCAGGTCTCGTTTCAAGGCATTGTCATCAATTTTATTGAAATTATCGCATTCTAGGTTACTCTAAAGAGTAGCGTAGAGTGGAATTCAATTCGCTCAAGGAATCCTCTTCCTAGCCATCTGGGGTCTATCTAAGGACTGTACGCGGGACTTCGGTTTCGTTCTGGCTGGCTAGGTTGCAGGAGCACCCCACGAGTGTCTTATTCCTAATGCTTGCTCTTTCCAATTTCCTTAGCCTTACAAAACCTTGTCATTCGATGAAGCCATCGCAGATCTCAGCAAAGGAATTGGAATGAGGCAGGCTGGTGATATAAAATGGTGTGACCTTGAGGGGTTGCCCTGCACCCTAACCAGACAGCAAGATTTGAAATCTGTCCAGAACACAAAGAATGGCATTCAAAAAACATCGGCTAGTGACGTAGTGTTTAGAGACCCAGATTATTTCGTTGCGGGGGAGCTTCATAATCATTTAGAATCTTGGAATTTCGTCTTAGAGGGATACCACAAAAGGGACGAGATCATCAAATATCTCACGGACGGAGTTTCCATCTTCGATTTCATGAAGCCTTTCAATGGAGAATTCAAAGGCGTAAAATACAACAGCCCGACTCCGCCCAGTATAATCCTTCCAAACAGCAAGAGCTGCAATGATTTCGAAGATTTCATATCGCGCACGATAATTGAAAGGGTATCGAATGGCTCTCTGGCTGTTTTGGGGGAAAAAAGGAGATTGCTCACCGCCACACCTGGTAATGCCCATGACCATCGAGCCCTCCAAACCTAGGTTATGTCATGATGAGCGCTTCCTGAACTTATGGACGAAAGGTCCCCCTATTTGTTTTGACCCCATAACTGATTTACCCCGATATGTCGGTGAAGGGCACTTCCAAGTGAAGCTAGATGACAAGTCTGGCTATGATCACGTGCGGCTATCTAGGGACAGCAGTAAATTTTTTGGCCTTGCTTGGAAGAATTGGTTCTTCGTTTACACAACCTTGCCTTTTGGATGGAGCCCAAGTGCTTATGTGTACCAAACAATAGGTTTGGGTGTCTCAAGCTTCATTAGAGCCCAGAACGTACCATTAACCCAATACATTGATGATCGGCACGTTGGTCAGCTTCGCCCGACTAAAGCCTTTTCTACGGTCTGGTCGAATTTGGAGCTATCCGAGGGGGCGGCATTCATTACGGCATTGACTTTGACTCATTGTGGCTACTTTATAGGGCTGCAAAAGTCAGTTCTGCGACCAGTAAAATCTCTGTTATTCCTTGGATTCATATGCGATTCAACACGACAAGCTTTTGTTCTTCCCCAAGACAAAAAAGATAATTTTGCTGTGCTCAGGGAATCCATCATCAGTTCTAAATGTGTTACGGTTAACACTCTTCAGCGATTCGCTGGGAAAGCTGTCTCATTTTCTTTAGCCATCCCCGCTGCGAAATTGTTTGTTCGTGAAGTAAATCAGCACATCAGTAAAGGCTTACGAAATTCAAAAGCTGTGACTGTCTCTATTTCTCTGAAAGAAGAGCTAAAATGTTGGCGTTTCCTGGACTCGTGGAAAGAATGTCTTCCTTGGAGAGATGAGAAACATTACAGCGTTAAATTATGCTCAGACGCATCGAATTCAGGCTGGGGAGGCATTCTTTCCCTGCCTGAGGGAAAACTGCAATCCCGTGATTATTGGAAGTCTGAAGATCGATCATCAGTTATAGCGGTTAAAGAGGCGAAGGCTCTTCACAATACCCTGTTGACTTTCAACAATTATCTGTCAAATGCCAGGGTTGATGCGTATGTTGACAACCAAAATCTGATTGCGGCCTGGAATAACGAAGGTGGGAAGAATAGTCAGCTCAATGACGAGATCAAAGGCATATTTCGAATGTGCCTGGATCTGGACATATCTCTGCAGTTGGTTTATACGCCCACAAACTTGATGGAGGCCGATGCCCCATCCAGATTCCGAGCAGATATCGATTGTCGTCTCTCAGAGGATACCTGGGCAATGGTAGACCGAAGGTACGGCCCTCATGATGTGGATTTAATGGCTACACCTTCGAATGGGCGCACACACAGGAATGGCCACCAGTTGAGGTTCTTTTCCCCAGTTCCTTGTCCAGGGTCTGATGGTGTAAATGTCTTTGCACAATCCTTTTCAGCAACGGAGAATTATTACGTGTTTCCACCATTTGTGCTCATTGGCCCATTGATCAGGTTCTTTGGCACGTTTAAGATGCAGTTGACCCTCGTTTCCCCCGATGTTTCCCCTAAGAAATATTGGTGGCCGCTATTGATATCCTCTTCTGTGGACAGCATTCTCATTGGAAGAAAAGGACAACCAGGTATAATATGGTTCCCTCCAGATAAGAAACAAGACTGGCACACAAGGCCTTTGCCCTGGAACCTTTATGCTTTTAGACTGAACTTTTAATTCCTAGCCTTTATAAAGCAGACTCTTGTGAAGCTTTTGATACTCTTTAGTAGTAGATAAGAAGGAATGTTAGCGCTATAACTACTCTTTGTTTTTCTCTTGTTGCATTCCTTATATCTTCCCTCCCATTCAACAGGATTGCCCCGAAGTGCCGCGTTTATGGAAACCCGCAATTAAATGCTCCAAATGTGGATACCCCAATGATATGGATCACAACTTCTGCCAAAAGTGTGGATTTGCCCGGTTTCTAATCTTAATTGCTACCTCTCCATCTGTAAAGCAATTAATATAGATCTGCGGCAAGGTTACCTCTTCAGAGCAACAGACCAACACGGTTGTATCTCAGCATCTCCGTTCATTGGATCTGCCATAGCTAATAGATTACAGAAACATCTTAAAGCCTTGTCAATTCATGAAGGGGAAACCGTTCATAGCTTTAGAAGCGGCTGCTCGATAACTTTGGCTTCCCTTGGTGTTTCATACATAGAGATTGCCAATCATGTTGGTTGGAAAAGCACGGACATGGCAGAATATTATTCTCAGTACGAGAAAGTGTCTCGCTGCAGCGACCCAAGTACAGTGTTTTCTGCTGCAACGGTGTCCAAGATTAGAGAGAAAGGGGAGCATTTTAAAAGGAACAATGAACTGATTGGCTTTAAGCCTCTTTTTGATCTCTCCTAGAACGGCTTAGCAGTATTCTCACTGGCTGGAACACCCTCGTTTTCAAATTTGGCCTCATTCAAGATGTTTCCTGGGGTCTCAAATGGCCTAATGTGCCTCTTTGCATACCTTCACGAGTCTCTTGGGATCAAGAGACATATTTAAGCTCGAATTCGCATAGTTTCTGCCCTTTCAAGCAACAAGACGTTTATCCAGATTTTTCGACCCACCCTCCTCCCTCAGCGATGATTCAACGAAAATACCATACCGCTATTCAAATCCGCGATTTCCTCGCACTCTCCATATCTGAACCTAATTTGAATAGCGGGGTGGTAAAGGCAGTTAGAATAGGTTACGATTCATTCATTCATTCTTGATAACAGCGCCTCTGATGTGTTTGTTATTTTGTGATAAAAATAGGTTATTTGGAGCAAATCAAATAGCAGGATTGTGATGTTTTCACAAACCGACACAAAGAGAGACTCGGAGAGACTTCACAGCTTGCTGATTCTTTTGAAATATTATTTGTTCTTACGTCATGCGCTGATCAAGATGCCGAACACGGTTTGCCATAATCGAATCGATGGAATGGCCGTTGCTCTGGAAATAATTCTGCTGTGGATAAATCGAGAAGCTCAAAACAAACACTTTAAGGACCTTATTTAAGCTTTTTTGAAGGTATCTGAACATTAATCTGGGGTTAGCAAGTGTGGTATTGTGAAAAAAGCACGGTTTGTTTGGGGCGAAAATGGGCCTAAGTTGCAAACAGAGGAGCTTTCTCATCGCAGCTTCCAAAATGAAATGGCTCGTTATTCTTCGAATGTCGGAAATAAATTGCAAATGATGATCAAAATAGGTAAAGTATGTGGTTTTACATCGAATTTTGACACCCCGAAGCCATTTACTGCGCGCAAAACCGTGCGGACAGTTGACTCCGCGCGGAATTTCCATGCAGATCCCAGAGTAGAGGCAGAGCAACGAACTCACTCTGGAGACGAGACTGGCACTGAATTGATTTGAACACATAACGACAGAAAGAAAGAAAGAAAGAAAGAAAGAAAGAAAGAAAGAAAGAAAGAAAGAAAGAAAGAAAGAAAGAAAGAAAGAAAGAAAGAAAGAAAGAAAGAAAGAAAGAAAGAAAGAAAGAAAGAAAGGAAGAAAGAAAGAGACAGAGATATCGCACCTTGCTAATTGTTTTGATATATTATGCAGCTAACGCTGCAATGACTATCGATTTGAATTACTGGAAGAAAATGGTTTGGTTTACAAAGGTCACAGGATTTTGGTTCCTCCAAGTCTTAGGAAAGACATACTGCAGAAGTTACACATAAGTCATCAAGGGATTGTTAAAACGAAACAGATTGCTCGTGACACTGTCTTCTGGCCAGGTTTAGCTCAACAAATTAAATCTATGATACAGAAATGTGATTCATGCCAACAGCTAAAGAACAGCAACCAGAAAGAGCCGTTACAGTCGCATGAGTTACCAGAGAGGCCTTGGAAAAATGTGGGAACAGACCTTTTTCATTGGAATGAAAAAGACTATTTAATTGTTGCAGATTATTATAGTCGATATTTTGAAGTATGTGAATTACGCAGTACATCATCGCCTGCAGTGATAAACAAAACAAAGTCTTTTTTTGCTCGACATGGCATACCAGAGATTGTTGTGAGTGACAATGGGTCACAATTTATTGCAGAGGAGTACAAGAACTTTGCAGCTAGTTATGGGTTTTATCATGACCCCTCAAGTCCGTCCAAGATACCCATAAAGCAATGGGTTTATTGAACATGTTATACAAACTGTCAAAAGCACACTTGAAAAGGCCAAACTAAGTAAGCAGGATCCTTATTCAGCTCTGTTACAATTACGTAATACACCTATTGATGGTAGAAGTCCAGCACATGTGCTCATGGGTAGGAGACAAAGAACAAATGTTCCTGTAAAGCCAAATAGTTTGAAGCCAAGGGCAATAAGTCATAAGAAATTTAAAGAAATTCGTCAAGAGGTACAGGACAAAATGAAAGAGAATTTTGACAAATGTACAAAGAAATTGCAAAGGTTGCAGTCGGGTCAGACGGTTGGATTTCAAGTTGAGCCAAGCGGCAGATGGAGAAGAGGGACTGTTAAGAAACCACAAGGTATCAACAGCTACGTAATTGAAACAGAGCGAGGAACATATCGACGAAATCGAAGACACATTCGTAAAACATATGAGGATATCATGCCAGAACAGAGTGAACCAAAAGATAATTGTCATAAAATGGTCCTGTTCAAGATGATGGAAATCAAGTTCAAGGTGAACAGAGCGAAAGAACATTATATAAGACCAGAAGTGGACGCTCAGTTAAACCAAACCGCAAGTACACTGAAAACTTTGTTTGAACAATAGGGTTGTTGTGTATTTTACATTATTATTGTAGTTGTTGTTGTTGTTGTGAATATTTGATGTTGGGCCCAGGCCCTTGTTTGTGTTAGTCTGAAGTCATCATGGCAGAATAGCCAGAAACGACAGAATAGCCAGAAACATGTTTCTTGCTGTGTTATGTCTCAGAGTTACAACAATACTAGGAGGTGTACTCTGGAACTATGTTTTCTTTGATAATTGATTTACTTGGAATTCCAATCAACTGGTCTTATGCATAAAGACATTCATCATAACATTACGCATCGATTGATATATGGGTTTGCTGTCATTTCCTCGTCGCATGGTGCTACAGAGAGAAAAGCCGAAATGGGTGAGCGAGGTTGGGCAGTAACCTTAAGTTGTGTTGGAGCTTCTATCACTCCAATCTCGTCCCCAGAGTGAGTTCGTTGCTCTGCCTCTACTCTGGGATACAAGAGGCCGTTCGGCAATCTGATTGGCTGTTCACCATTTTCGGCCGTAACTCCAATTTGCGTGAGGTAAACGACCTCGGCATGTCAAATTTCGAGGCAAAGCCACATTCTTTACCTATTCCGACCATCATTTGCATCTTTTTTTCGAAATTCGGAGAATAACGAGCCATTTTATTTTTGAAGTTGCGGTGAAAGTTTCCCCAATTTGCAACTTAGGCCCATTTTCGCTCCAAACAACCGAGCTTATTTTCACATGAAACACACTTGCCGACCCCAGATTATTGTTTAAAGACCCTTTACTGACCGGCACCCTTTGCAAGCCTTTATTGTTGTTTACAAAAATTGAATAGACTGATTACAACGAGTCCAAGTTATCTATCATCAAAGCAAAACTGCCGCCATTTTATCTATAGCACTGTGTCTATAGTGATGTTACGATGGTGTTATAAGTCATGTATTCATTCCATCGCAAACAAAATATGGCGGCAGTTCAGTATCGACGAAGGATTACTGTCAGATCTCGGTACAAGACCAGTTGGATATTGGAGAAATAACTGCAGATATGATTCCTGAGAGCAAGAAGACCAATTTGAACTGATAAACTTTCACCTACCTGTTCTCACTCTGGCAGATTTTCCCGTTGTTACTCGAACAAGGAATCAAATCCAAGGAGGAGGGTACTGTACAGTTTATTGCACTCCTCAGTTGTAATCCTTGCGTTCACATGCATTTATTTGATGAATTTAATGCTTGAGCATAACAAACAAACAAGATATATTCGCCCTTAGAGGCTTTCTTTCCTGTAAATTAGATAATTTTCTCTCCACTCCAGTTCACTCTCTCAGCCATTGTGACCCAAGATTCTTTCGTCTAATTTTCACAACTCCGATCATGGAATACGAAAATATATGCCCAAATACATTGTTTATGAACTAAAGAGACTATTGATATCATTTGTTGACCAGTTATGCGATTTCAGTTGAAGATTAAGACGGATTACAACTGTGATAATTTCTGGATGTCAGAAATTATCGCGAACGAGTCGAAGCTGTGGAGAACAGCAATCGAGGGCCGCAAAGGATGCTGGTCAGGAAAGGGTCTTTAACTACCTGCAACAAGGTTCAAATAAGGTCCGCGAAGTGTTTGTTTCCAATTTCTCCATTCATCTTCTGCAGAATTAGTGCCAGAGCAACGGCTATTTTCCGTCGATTGGCGTTGCCTAGCCAACGGTGAAATCCATAATGGCTTCCAAATTTGCCCATTTTCTGGGTAAATTTGATCGAAGTGTACCAGGGTGTTCATTCGGCTTCGTGATTAGCGTATGACGTAAGAACACCCTGGGAACGAGGTTGCTATCACTCTTGTGTACATTCGAGCATTCTACAAAATATATCAATCTTTCATTCGATTCGCATTCTTTTTTAGAATGTATCTGAAAGAACAATTGGGCCTAACTCACCTGCTTCTTTTTTCTTGGGACCACTGGGTCTAAAATGCCTTAAAAGATCAGTTTACCATAAAGCTGGGTATCAGTACTTTGGTAAACGATCATTCTTGCCATAATAGCAAAAATCGCCTTCCTCTTAAACCCTATTCTGACTAGTAGACGACGGGGCAACAGAAACGCGTCGCCGAGTGCCACTTTCTGCCGTTTTTACACCTTTAGGGAAATGGGCCCTCAGTGGAGCGACAACAACAACAACAACAATTGATGAAAATGAGATCAGCGTAGCTTGAGAGTCTTTATGGAGTGAGGCTATTTGCTACCTGTCCAGACCAGAACACTCTAGACTTACGACCTGGAGTCCCTTATTTCCATGTGCTTCTTTGACTTGATGGTGCTTCGGTCAACGGAGACTCGTAGTATTACTCTGAAAAACCTAACCCTATTTAGGCCCAAACTCTGAGTTTCCTGGAGGGCCAATCCGATTGCAAGATTTGTAAATTACTATGGTCACGACAAATGTGATAGAATTTTCAATTCGATTGAAGAACTGATAACATCCTTTCGAGATTCGAAGCCGTGATTCCATTATAATGTGATTGATGAGGGCAGAAAATAGGGTCAGGTTTTTCACTGTTTCGTTGTGAGTCCCTGTTGAGCAAGGTTTACCGCAGGGATACAAGGGACTCATCGTCATAAGTCTAAGAATATCCATTGCCAAAGCACTCGCCTATGCTCATGTTCTTTGGCTTAAGATATGGAATTTAATGTGGTTGAATGGTTATTCATAGTATATATGCCTTACATCAACTGTGAAACAGACTCGTAAGCAAAAAGTAACAAACTATTAAGGACTTAGAGGCTGTATGGCTCACTGTTAAAGCTTAAAGTTGTTTTTATTAAGCTGCAATTGAAGCCATATTTATGTCTAATTCGAAGGAATAATGGTAAAGGAAGGTATTCCATCCAAGATCTCAACATTGATGGCAAGCATTTTTGTAAACATTTGCTGCTAACGCCTACCAATGATGATCTTGAGCGATAATTTTGCTGTTGCTGTTGCTATAAATTAGCGACAATTTACGACGCTGTAGTGACCTTTTTTCCCCTTAGCGTGTCCACCAAACAGCACAGAAAGCAGCTGCGGAACAAATACACTTTGCCTGCAAACTAGTCCTGGCATATACAATTGCTCATGTAAGAGTGGATTTAGTGGTGATTACAATTGCACTGACATAAACGAATGTACAACCGGACAGCATCAATGCAGTGGCAATGCTGATTGTATGAATACCATTGGATCTTATACATGTCAGTGCAAATTTGGCTATTTCGGAAATGGAACTACATGTGACGGTAAGAAAGTTAAAGTCGCAATGTGAAAATATCCAGTTAGATGTCTGCTGGATGGCTCCAAAGCAAAATCAAGACGTTCCCCGAAAAATTACCAAAATGAGATGACGTCGATCTTTCAAATTTCCTTTTGTGCACATGTGTCAATGTGGACTTGCTCCAAGTCTCGCTCTTGATCAGAAAACAAACGGGAGGACGAGAAGAGAAAAGGAAAGAAGAAAGGAAAGGGGAAGGAGAGCGAGACTATCGAATTGTTAGCATCATTGACACTGGACTTGCTCTAAGCCTCGCTATCCTTTCCCTTCCCCTCCCCTTTTTCTTCTTCCTCTTCCCTCCCGTTTGTTTATTGATCAAGGGCGAGACTTAGAGCAAGTCCAGTGTCAATGATGCTAACAATTCGATAGATACAGTTGTGGCCAATAGTGTAATATCTGTTGACGGAACGAACTGCAGTGCTATGCTTTGCCTATCGATAGACTTGGAATTAGCTAGCTATATGTCAGATCAATTTCCATGTGGATTCCGAAATCGATGTTGTTTTTCAAATTTTGCACTACTTCGCTTTGGTCTTCAAATGAATTCAGAAGGACTTCTTGATATCATAGCTGTAGGAACCAAAAGAACTTGCGTGCACATGCTTCCCCAGGAATTTGGAATAAACAAAGAAGTGCCCTTTTTTATTGTGAGGAAATACCCATTCAGGTTAAGGAACAATTTATTTCCAGGGTTGATATGTTGGCAGCCCGTCAAATCCAGCAGAGATCCATCGTCAATTCAATACACTTTTAGCCTTTCCTCAGTGCATGTCAACCACGTTTATCGTAATGAATTATATATATCCTTTTCGTTTCAGATGGGTCAAATAGAGTCGTTTGCAATGAAACTTCAATGGCAATATACTTGGATAACAGGACACAGATTTACAATGGTTCATCAATAACATTAAATGATACAAGTTGTACTGCCAAAATGTACCCTCCAAATAATGAATATGGACTTATTACCGCGTATGACAAATGTGGTACAACAAGAACAGAGACATCAACGCATATTGTTTATGAAAATGAAGTAACGTGGATGTTTGGAAATACTTCTTCATCAGTTGTCAGAGCAACTGGCAAAAAACTGTAATTTAGTTGTTCACTTGAACGTAGCAAAAATACATCAACTACTAATCTGGAACCAGTGAAAACATTTATCACTGCCACAGAAGGTAATATTCTTTTTGATATACACAATCTAACAATATACAATTTAACAAATCATATATCTGAGAACGATACCATAGACCAAATCGGTTAAGGTTTGTTTTATCCATTTCAAGTCTTGTGGCCATACTCTTGTGAAGTTTTAAGACCCATTTCGACTTCATTCGCAATTCGTAGATCGTGGCATTGCCAAAATTCCTCCTGTAGTACCAAGAATTGAGGAGTCCTGATGTCTGTCTTGTCTGTCAGTGGATGTACTTCTCTTTCAGTGGGGCGATTGAAAGCAAACAATCTAAGTTCGTCGAAATTGCTTGCAAGATCGCCTCTCTCGAGTAGGTTGGGAACAGTGAATCGCCGCATCATGTTGTTTTCGTTTGCTGTTGAAAATTGTATTGAGTTGCATAGTATTGTCTTTGCTTTGTTTTCAAACACCAATGAAAATATCCTTAGTTGTTTTTCTAAACCAGTGAACAGCGTGGCAGACTACCTTTAATGCAGCTCATACCGATGAAAATGTTAGAAAAATGAATTGGATAAGCAAACAGAAGTCATCAAGAACCTTGATCTGACAGAGCTGGGTACTGAGAAGACGTTTTGGCGTACTTCCAAGCCTTCAATGCATGACAAATGTTCAAACTCGACAGGTGGTAGTGCTCCTATTAAGGATATGGTTCTTCCCGACACACTCTGTTACAAATGCAAGGCTGTACCGATTCAGTGTAAATAAGGTCTACAGTACCATTGTTCGCACAGTTCACAGCATGTTTTATTTAAAACCTTTGACGAAAGAACGAGAGAATGTAATGTTTTCTGTTATAGATTTTAACTAATTTGTTATCCATTTTATTTTTAGTTGGTTATGGAACATTTACAGTATCATTTTCCATGTATAAAGACAATACGTTTACAACAAAACAAAGCATTTTCCCTGCCGCTGTTAAATTAGACCAAAGACTTTACTTCGAAGTGCAGGTTGGCACAAATGACATTAACCTTGTTCTTTTGATTGAGAAATGTTCTGCAACACCAACAACTGATATGAATCATGCATCAAGCTATGACCTTGTAAAAGACAGGTAAGTTGCTCTCAACTCACTTTTTGTATCATACTCATAATGATACTCCTACAACTTGTAGAAAGTTCGTAATAGATACTGTAGATGATTTAAAGGCACACTGTCATGATTGTGATTGGCTAGTGTTGATGTTGAAATCCATAACAAAGCTCTGACTTCTGAGTAATTACCAAGCCTTTATGCTCTCGGATCATACTTTGTTTCGAGAATAAAGGAAATCAAATTAATCATCTTCGTGAATTACACTGTACAGCGAAATTACTGGACCTTGCCTAATTCTTTTCTTGTTGGTTGTGTTGTTTACCCAATCAGCGCCACGACAGTGTGCCTTTAATGTAGGACAATGAGACAAAGACGATATGATAAGAGAAATTTGCTTTTGAGCAAAGAAAATGGGGCTTAGTCCTCTGAGCAGTCTAGCACCATTTTTGTTTTAAATCGTACCAACATTAATCTTACATCGTCTTGGAGCCCATTTGCTCCTGATTTCATACTTCATACACACAAGCATGCAAACTCAGTTAATATTTTTCATCATGAAGAAGTTTTATTATTATTCTAAATTTTTGCATTCATGGTACAAGTTTTTTTGGCACAAAATATATGTTCAAGAAACATGAAATATTTTCAAGAGATTGATCTTTAGAATTGAATTGAATTGGATGTGAACAAACCTTTGCCGATTGGCTCTGTTCTTCTTGATATCTCGAGTGATGCCATGATTTGAAAGAATTCTCTTGATTGGCTAAATTCCATTCAGCATCACTAAAGGAATGAACAAGCTCATTCGCTCTTGTTGAATGTGTTGCAGACATGCTGTGCTGAAAATAAGATACAAACAGAAACACACGATGAAACATTTGTGGGGAATAATGTCGGTATCTATGTTGCGAAAAATGCTGATCCACTTGTAATCGTCACCAATGCTTCTATTTAACTTTGCAGATGTGCTTCTGATACTACAGTTCAATTCATTTCTGTGACACAATCACACAAGATGAGATTCAGCTTCATGTCATTCAAGTTCTATGGGTATGCACAAGTTTATCTGCACTGTCAAATTTTCATTTGTCACAAGCAATCATCTGATTCTCGCTGCTCATCTGGTTGTCAAGGAAACAATATCAAACGAGTTCGAAGATCGGTATTGTTGGAATCAGAGGAGACAGGATTGAGGTCACTGAGGAGGAGAGATAGCGAGGAGCAAGAAGTAAAGAATTATCCACCTTCAAAGACATACAGTCTCAATATTGGACCCTTCGTAAAAAGCAAAGATACACCAACCGGTAAGTGATTCAATAATCAACAAAGAGTTCAGATCTGAAATCTTACCTCTGAATTTCCTAGTCGCTAGCAATGATCCACCGATGTCTTGGGAAGGGAAGACAAAATTAAAAGAAATTTTTACCAGTTGGCTCTCTAGTTCTCTTACCTTAGATCAGTTTTCGAGAGAAAGATCAATAAAATCGCCCTATTGCAACTGGGTAAATTCTTTAAATCTCGTTCGTAAGTTGAGCATAGGGCTTAAGTCTTTCAAATCTTTAAAAAGGTGGGTGTAAAATTGTATCACATTTTTCTTTGAACTAAAATGTTTGAAAGAAACTTTGGGTAATTTACTATAAATCTGCCGTGGAAATTTTTTCATATCTTAATTATTTTCAAAATGGCGGCATTTTGATTACTTTTGCAAAAATTCATAAAAGATGTTTAATAAATTAGGATCATCGTAAATCTTAAATTATTTCAGGGAAATTGATACAATCTTCAAGAAATCCATAGTTTATGAAGGTCTACAATATGGTTACAAGCAGAAATCTGTAGCTCTTTCGGTTAAGGGTTTATAAAGTTGATGATGTCACGGCCTCAAAATTAATAAATGCCGCCATTTTGAAAGTAATCAAGATATCAAAAAATTGCCACGGTATATTTACAGCAAATTATCCAAAGTTCCTTGCAAGCACTTTAATTCAAAGACAAATGTAACAGAATTTTACACCCACCTTTCAAAGATTTGAGCTCTATGCTCGTACGTTGCAGAGGGTCACAGGAAACTGGCAAAAGAAAGCAATATTATGTGCAAAGCTACCGATCTTTCTCTCTCAACTTGATCAACTGAGTTGCAGACATGAGGAGCTCGGTTGCGTAAGAAATTCTGTTATCATTGTTCTGTCCTTTCCACTGTTGCTCATGTTCTTGAATGAATAATCCAGATTTGCACGAAGAACTTGATTCTCTGAAGGATTGTCAGAGTTCTGTAGATCGTGTGTGGATCATGCTGACTATGAGTGATTTTATATGAATAGAACATTGTATTCTGATGAACTTAGAATTGTGTAGTTTAAAGAAATTAGTTCACTTAGGTGTAGGTTTACTGCTCTCTAAGCTCGATAAAAGAACCATTTTTAATGCAGATGAACTCAACTTTCAAATTCTATCACAATTTGTTCAATCATTTTAGATTCTGGCAAAAAGAGGGATGTCAAAAGCTCGTTTACCTTGGCTCATGGCATGATTCTTCTCAGTGCAATTTTAGCTATAACTTTAGGTTTCTTCGTCACAAAGGCAATTGTGGCAGAGACGAGAAGGAGAAGGAAGAAACAACAGGATGGATTTGAAATGAAGTAAAGAAATTCGAATCAATCATTTTAACTTAATCATATACAGTAACACCCCCATAATAAAAGAAACAATAGAGTGATCAGGCTGGTTATTTGCCAACGAAGTTCCTTCTATAAGAACCACTCCTGCCCAACAAATGAAGCAGGTTCTTTTTGGAACATATTACAGATGCAGACCCAGGGATATTTGTTTGATGATTAGAAAATACCCGCCATCGAAGAGTACAAAATGGCAACCATTTTTAACTAAAAAAGAGATTATTTAAGTACCTTTCGAGGCTGTTTACCTGTAAAACATCCTATACTTGAGAACCATTTCAGCATGGTACCCCCAGGTGGGTACGTAGCATGTTCAAGGTATGGGTTTGTGTCACCCATTATGGTGCATCTTTGCACCCTGAATTCTGTAAGCAAGGTTGGTCCTTTTTCGACAGATTTTCCATAAACATTGGTAGGTTTGGCCGAACTTCTCAATACATATTGAAAGTGGGTAGTTTTTCGGAAAATTCATCACAGATTGGGAACGAATGGTAATTTGGTAATTAGAATGGGTACCTTTTCTACATTCCTGAAAATCGAGCGCCAGTCCCCCGTCCATCCACAAGTCATGTACCCCCGGGCCTGTTACTGAAAATCGCTGATTCTTTTATGCGGGTTTTACTGTAATGTAATAAGCACCTGACAAGCACATCACATGCACCTTGGTTATCAGTAGTAACTATTGTATCGTTTTGAATTTTTATTGTTCCCAGTTTAGATACATAGGGGTTTTATTATTATTCCCCAGATTAGAAATGTAATAATAATTCAATCATTTCAAGCCGTTTTCGAACGCATCCAACATTACATCCAACATTTACTTCAAAAAAAAAATTAACAAAACAGCCAACATAAAATTTCATCCAATAGATCGTCCAACATTGCTTGCAAAGTCCATCATCGTCATTCTCCTGCGAACCGGCATGTTTAAATTGATCAGAAATACTCGTAGAGTAAATTCAAAATACGAATTGCTGATTTAGAAAACAAATAGCCTGCGTGCAGACTCGACTGGTTTACCGAAATCGAATTGAGTTGAATGGTCCATTCAACTCAATTCGATTTCGGTAAGTGAATTTTCAATTTTCCGTTCAACTCAATTCGATTTCGGTAAACCAGTCGAGTCTGCACGCAGGCTAGAAAACAAACTGCTGAGATAGATTGAAAATAGCTCTCTAATGACAAATTGTCAGCTGTTTAGAGCGTAATGCGCATGTCCCGAATGAAATGTTGGACGACACGTTGGATCAAGCTGTGATAACGCATCCAAATACCATCCAACATTTGAAAACAATTTTTTAATCTCGATCGAACTTCATCCAACATCAATTTCCAAATGTTGGATGATTCAGCATGTGTTGTCAAACGCATCCAACATTTCATCCAACATTAGTTTTCAGCTTGTTGGATGAAATGTTAAATGCGTTTAACCCGGGCAGTTGGCAGAGTCCAGAAAAGTACTAAACCTTCCTCCGGTCAAAGTTTTTTCTTAGCTAAACCTTCCTCCAATTTTTTGAATACCAGGGCGTGGCTAAGTCATGGCTAAGGCGTGCCAGTCTTTGTCATTGGAATTCAAAGGTGAAAAACCTTTAAAGTAATTGAGTCCATATAAATAGTTGAGCGTTAACGCTGTCCTGAATTTTTGCTGACAAACCGCTGACGACCCTTTGTTATCGCACAATAGTGCTAAAGTCATTAGCAGTGGAAACCAAAGACTTCTTAATCCTTGCATTATCCTGAGGAATTTCTTTGGTTTAATTTCAATAGGGATTAAATGACAACTTTTGTTTCATGATTGAAAAGAAATTGATATTGGTCATGAGAGCGCTATTTATACGGACTCAATGCCTTTAAAAACGATGCAAAATCATGACAATTTCTTGAATTATTGCTGCTACATTAGACTTACTACCTGAGCTCCATACTGTCCTACATACATTCTTGTAAAAATACAGCTTGATGGAGCGCTCAGGTAGTAAGTCCACATGCATTTTGGGGAGCAACACCAACAACAGTGGACATTGATGGCCTAGGCAAATACAGAAGTTTGCATCAGATTGCAATGGAAGTGAATTCTTATGAATTGCGTAAACATTTAGTGATATGGTTGCTTGTTGGAGGAGCCAGCTTTGGTGAAAAAACATTGTTGTTCCCCATGATATGAAGTCGGAGCCAAAAACTCAACTGAGGAAGGGTGAATAGTGAATAGTGGTATGATCGATGGATGTTGTCCAGCATCTTTTTGAACCATAAGATTCATTATTGGAAGTCCAACACTTTGAAGATGAAAGAGAAACCAAGTACAGAATTTTTAATTGGTTTTACACCATGAAAGAAATTGCTTGAAGTGTTGATTGAGGATTAATAGTTTGCAACAAATTCAAAAAAACATTATGAAGACACCAACGAAAGGCCAGGAAGGTAATAACTTGTTGGGGAGACAAGATATGCTTGACTGATAAAACCAATATGTCCCCCCGTGCAGTGGGTCAAAGCTCATGCGCCCCTCAGAGCTTCAACCCCAAAACGCTACCGCGCATGAGCTATAACCTACTGCACGGGGGAACACATAAGTTTCCTCGGACAAAGCATATCTGGTCTCCCCAACAAAACTGAAAGTAAGATTGAAAAGATGTTTCAACTCTGACTTGGCCCTCAACCCAACTGGAACATTCCGTGATGTATGTACAGCAACTGTGTTTAGCACCATGTTTGGTGAGCTGACATCACCCTGTTTCCAGGAGTTTATGGTGAAGCTAACCTTTGGAGACTTTTCAGAGTACATATCATTGAAAGAGAAATGAAATTGCATTACACATGCAGCAAGTTGTAATAGGCATTATGTCAAGAGTTTTGAAGGGCATATTCAAAATGAGTGGATATACCAGTATTGTGAGACAAATCACTTGACATGTCTTTTCAATGCACTCTGACTTAATTGCATATGACAGTTTCTTCCAATAATTTGTCCCAATTTTTATTGTTGAAATGTTTATCCAAACCTTCCTCTAAATCTCTATTTTGACAAACCTTCCTCCAAATTTCCATTGTTTTACAAACCTTCCTCCGGTCAATGACCGTGCGACCGTAATGTTTTCTGGACTCTGGCAGTTGGTAGTTAAAAGTAACAAATAATGCGGTTTCAACAAGTTGAAACATTACTTTCTTTACCGGGTGAGTCATAAAAAACGTTGGGCGTTTGGCGGACTGTGACAACGCATTTAAACACCCGACTGTCGTGAACTAAATCTTTGCGTGCAGCCAAAAGTCAAACTCAGATCATAAACTTTTCCCCCATCGAAATCGGTCATTTGATGCATGTATGAGAGTCTTGCAAACTGGTGAAGGCTTTTTCCTAGCCCTTTCGCGTTTTATTTTGCCAGAAGTTACTGGTACATGTGGTATTATCGGGAGGGGGGGGGGAGGGGATGAAATAGGTAAGAGATAGTATTTTTCCCCTGGGATGTCTTATCATAACTTTTCCAGCGTGGTGAATATGTTTGAAAGACATTGAAATGCGTACTTCTTTATCTTGCGAAGAGGTGTCTTTCAGGCAGATCAACAGATCAACGCTTTATAAATCGCAAAGGAACTTATTGCATACAACACTTTTCCTAAAGCCTAGCTCACGGCTCACCTAGCTCATTTATTCCTATATGATGCTTTAAATGCCAAGAAACGTATCTGCAGCAGTGTTAGCGACCACATTGATTATTCTGAATTCAAAAATAAGAAACTAATTAAGAAACTTTTAGTACAAAATTGGACAAGATTTCATGTTAAATTAAGAAACTTTTAGTACTATGGCCTGATCCAAGTTTCTTATGAAAAACATGTACATCTTCATGTTAACTTTTAGTGCCCTCGTAAACATTTCGAATTTGAAGCCTTTCCATTGTTTAGAAATTACTCGAGTATCTTCTGAGTAGCATGATACAGGTAATAAATGAAAACGGTAAAAACATGTAGAGGATTTCCTTTATCAAAATAATTTTTTAGTCATATTTTCCCAGTACTAGAGTTTCTTAAGTTTTTGGCGGTCTGCAGTTGAATTTCTTATAAGTAGTTTCTTGGAAAAGGTTCTTGTTTTTGTAAAACTAATGCTAGAAGGCTGATATTCTGTTGTCAAAGCTTAAGTGTCATAATTCTCATCATTACTTTTGTAAAAAGATGTGATATTTCATGATTCTTATCATGGTTTGTTGACTTTGTGGTAGTTTTAGATTCATCAAGAACTTAAAGATATTTTTAAGTCATAAATGAATTTGCTTGATGCTTTCAGGGTTTCATTTTCCAGAGTAAAAATTGATTAAAGCCCCTGGCAATTACCTTCTTCGAAACCGTAAGATTTATTAACGCAATACGTTAATTTTATCTCGGCACCATCCTTTGTCCAACAATAAGAGTGGCCATCAATGTTGGTGCGGTATGTGGTAATAGTGTGGTCGTACTTAAATCTTTGCCCGCAGAAAGCTACAAGAAAAAAGGATCTTGTTAAGTTACCATTGGTGGGAAAAGTGACACAATAGAGTGTTTGAAGACTCATCTCTTTTCTTCATTCTCACCAATAAATGGAAAAATGTGACCAGTTTTACTCTTCATTAGGACAATTTTCGATCAGTTACGAAGCTTTCAGGAGCGTTTACACCGCTCCAGAACAAAATTGTTCCATAGACCTTCTATAGATAGTGGGAAAAAACTGTTGCGAATTAGCAGGAACAGAATTAACTGGAAGCTTGTTCGAATCTGAAAAGAGTCGTTCATTTTGTTGCTTTGTAGAATGGAATGCTTACCTGCTAAAGTAATATGGATGTCAAAGGTCGTTAAGCACTTGTTGCCTTCTTCATTCCGTATTGTTTCGTCAGAATACTTGTAAAGTGTGAGATCTGGATTCTCCTTAGAAAGAAACAGTTGTCCATTTCCTCTTTGTGATACATGGTAGGCGCCATTTTTGACCATGTAGATCACTTGCATGCCTAAAAAAGAGGTAACATTGCAGGCATTCACTTACTACGAATCGTAATTTCTTAATGCCAGCTCACCTGTCTCACTGAGAGATTCAGGGCAGTTCACTATCACCGAGACATTCAAAGCAATGAGTTGGATAACATTTAATAAAAAACGACATTTTCAATTTCTTGGACACTTTCTAAAAGTATTTTCTCATATCACCTTGATGCTTTACCTGATAAATGAATGGCGAATATCTCACCAAAATTGCTTGATTCGAGGCTTTGGGTTGGCGGGGGTTGGGAAGAGAGGCTCTGTTTTGCTTGCTATGAGGCATATAGGCTGTAGGACATCGTCTCAGATATACATCTTGTACACTTAACTTTTTATTTTTTTGTTGAGTTCAGTTCATCACAGGTTAAAGTCCCGTGGGAGCCACTTAGCTACCAGAATTCCCCAGCCTGTAAAGAAAAGTGTGGCTCGCTTGTCTAAATGTCAACACAGCTTCTTTTATGGAAATAAAGCCGATAATGCCATTCAAATCCCTTTAGGGGGCCGTCGAAGATTTGTTTTCGTCACGCATCGCGGCCAATTGGGAAAGGGGGTTCTGGCTATAGTGGTTGACTGCTTTTGCATGATGGAATGTCACATAAAAAGCTAATGGAGTAGAAAGTATATTAGATTATGATTATGATCATATCGCAAACTACTTCAATCCAATTATTCTTTAATGTTTACTAACAAAGCAGCGGCAGTCTGTAAACCACGGAATCACGAAACGGCGGAACGAAATGACGAAACGACGGAACGAAATGACGGAATCATAAAATAATGCGGTATCTCTATTTGGTACGCTCCTACTAACTCTAGACACTGTGTCAATGACCCCAGTTTCCTTGTTTCTCAGTGGAAAACTAAAACTTTGGTAAAATGGTGTCAAAAGAGCAATGCAAGTGACAAGTTGCGGGGGATTCCCTGGTGCTTCCCGTCGCTGTGCACTATTCAAATCATAGATGTTTATGGATGCATGAACGTACACGTATGTTTGTTTTGCTATATGAAACTGAGTTCCGGCACTGGTAGGCAGTTTTAGGGCCATTCTTTAATTTCAGGGCCATTTTGCTGCCAAAAGTTTCGTACGTGTATTCTTTGTCAAAAGGGCAGATCAGATCACCTATTCATTCACTGTGGTAAGGTCTGAAAGCAAGTACACGTATTTTGTTATGAGAAATGTATTATAAGAAGCTCTTCTGTCAGATCGCCAAAAGAACAAGAAACTCCAGTACTGACAAAATATATCTTAAGAAAATATTTATATTGCTAATAGAAATTCTTAACATATTTTGACTTTACTTTACTTGTTTCCTGTATCAATTTACTCGAAAGGCACCTAACTTACATTTATGGATTGGAAAGACTTCAAAAAAGCTTCCTTGGAAATGTTCAAGAGGAAAGACGAAGCAAGTACGTCAGAAAGACTGTCATGGAACCTTAACTCATAAGAAACTCTGAGTATTCAAATTCTGATGATTCAAGAAACTTTCAGGACTGGCCGAAATCTTAGTTTCTTATGAAGAAAATGCGTGCAAATTCTTAGTTTCTTATAAAAAATACATGTATTACGTTCAATGTAAGTTGTGGTTTATTCCTAATACTTAGTTATAACCGAGGGGCTTTCACTCCCAAAAATCTCGTACAAGAAAAATCCATCAAAAATCTAAATAAATCCCTTTGTTCTAAAAAAATCTCGTACGCTTTTTCCAATGAGTGAACTGCCCCTCTGGTACAATGTCGAAAACAATGCCCGAGATCACATCTTGAGGACGCTAACGAAAAGAACCTTGAATATTCTTTCCTTTTGACGGTAGAATATTGATCATTTCTTGACAGGAGCCATGTAAATACGTGTACGTTGATGCATTCATCAACATATATGATTTGAACAGTGCACAGAGATGAGAAGCACCGGGGAATCCCTCGCAACTTGCATTGCTCCTCTGGCGCTATTTTTACCAAAATTTTAGTTTTCCACTGAGACAAAAGGAAACTTCGGTCATTGGCAAAGTGTTTAGAGTTAGTAGGAGCGTCCCAAATAGAGATATTGTATTATTTTATCATTCCCTCATTTCGTTCCGTCGTTTCGTCATTTCGTTTCGTCGTTTCGTGATTCCGTGGTTTACAGACTGCCCAAAGCAGCTATCCAAGTACAAACAAACTTCTTTTATGCGTGTTGCACAACATTAAATTGATGAGCTTTGTAATGTACGACGTTTCGGGCTTAAACCCATTATCAAGTGAAGTAAGATTAGTAGAGCTTAGGATAAAAGAAGAGTAGATTCGAAAGGTAAAAATCGAATATAAGGGAATAGAGATAGGAAAGCAAAGCAAAAAAGGGGAACAGAACGGTGAGGTAATAATGTCATTGCAAATAATTAAATTGCTTGTTGAGTCCAGCATGAAAGAGAGTTCCAAGTTTGAAAATTATACGCTCCTGGACGCTCCTACAAAGTCCTTCTTTTGGTACTGTCAGTGGGTGCAAAGAGGAGGCCAAGAATCATCATGTCATCAGTTGAGTGGGTGGGTGAATAAAAGTGTCTTGAGATGTTACTGTCGGGGTCGTTAAGGTGGGTCTTGTTCCTAACATCGCGCCTGTGTTCTCCAAATCTATTATTTAGTTGGCGAGAAGTTTCTCCAACGTACAAAATGTTGCATTGGGTGCATGAGATGCAATAAATGGCGCTGGATGATGAGCAAGTAAAGGTGGCTCTTATGGCGAAGGTCTTGTTTCCGTTGGTAATTGAAGTTGTTGGGTTGATGTGGGTACATGTTTGACAGAGGGCGTGATTGCAAGGAAGGGTGCTAGGGGAGTCTGACGATTGAAGGTTTGTGCGTACGAGAGAATCTTTAATGTTCTTGTCTCTTCGGAAGGCCATTAACCCTATTCAGCCCGGGGGGGGGGCTTATGGTCCCCCAAGTTTTTGATTGAACGCTGCCGTTAGCCTATGGCAGATAGGTTGCTGGAATTCACTGAATTTTCCTAAAATTTAATAGGCCACATTATGACAATAATTATGGTCACTTAACTTTGGTCACGTGATCAAAACAATACCATATTTGGAAACAAGTCAGCTTAAAGAAGTTTTAACTGCTCATAACTCCGACGTTACTCACCCAATTTGATTGAAATTTACATCAAACATTTTGTCTTGCTGAGACCTTTCATTTGGTATATAAATATTTAGAAAATGCTGACATCAGCAAATTTTAGGATCTATGACGTCATACTTTTTAATGACGTCATATTTCTTATGAATTATAAAATTTTCAATTTTTTTTCTCAGAATTTGTATTAACTAGCATTGATTTATAATTACTGTAAGTTTCAGGTGATTATCAGTTGTATGTGCAAAATTATAATCACTAAAAGTGTATTAGAATTTTCTGTTATCAAAAATTTGAAAATTCTTCATCAGTGAGCAAATATATTCTATTTTTAATTTTTAGGTTCCAGTTTTTGCACATAAAGGCAAACTTTCTCGACGTTTTCACATTTAGCAGCCACAAATGATTGAAATACATATATTTTTAGTACCTTTTTTACAGATTTATAGAGGTATAAAGCCGAAATGGTGGGTCATAAACAACCGAAATCAAAAAGAAATTCCAAGGAAAACTTGTGTTTGCCCAAAATTTGTACTCTAATTCCTCAAATTGCTTGATATTATTCCAGATTAACATAAAATAATAACATATGACATTATTTGTATCTTATCAATGTTAAAACTTTTTATTTTTTTGTGTTGCTATTTTGTGGTACTTTACTAGCAAGGCTGTCTTTTCTTGAGTTGTCTCGATTGAGAATCCTTCTCTGGTCATTTTGATTTGTTTGCTTACCTTGTTCTTTCAGTAATTTTTTGCCATGAAACTATGCACTATTCTGTTGGCTCTATTTTCTTGCATCTACTATTGCAAAAGCAGCATTGTATGATGATTATCTGCCATGTGAGGAGCATGTGATTGTGATTTCGCGATATTGCGCAACCAGCACATGGTCAGCCTTTCCAACTCTGTTTGCTCGCAAAGTGGATGCATTTTCAACTTGTATACTTGTATACTTGTATACTACGTATACTTGTATGCAACCGCAGTCAATCTGAAGCAATCTGAATCTTCAATATCATTCTTTACAGAAGTTATGTGGGCTCGACAAGGGGGTCAGCAATCCAGCTCCCAAAAGGTGGCTTTAAACTTATGACCACAGCTGTGGACAGAAAGTCTCTCAATTTTTCCCTGAAACCGTTTCGCGGATTCAAGGTATTTGGTAGAAAAATAAGGGAATTCTGCATGAATTTATGTAAAATACAGCTGAGTATCTCGATTTCGTGTCAACCCCCTTGCATGCAGGACTACTACAATTGCCCCTGTAAACTTCATTGTGACGTTGCTGCTTAACCCTATTTCACATGGGGGGGGGCGTTTTTCGCCCCCCAACCAAACTTTTCTACACTGCGCCGAAACGACACAAGATATGATGACCAAACCTTTGTGACTTTTACTCAAATTTAACTGGCATTCAAAATTTAAATGCCTCATTGTTCTAGATTTGATCACGTGACCACAATAGCACCATATTCTGAGAGTAGTTGACAAAAAACAGATTTGGACATCCATAATATCTTTGTTTCTCGTCTGAATTACTTGAAACATGTATCATTCGATTGTTCTTGATGAGAGCTTTCACTTGATATATGATTTTTTCTAATTTGCTGATATCAGCAAAATTTAATATCTATGACGTCATTTATATTTATGACGTCCTTTTTCGAATAAATTAATGTATTAATTAAGATTTTTGTTGCAATTTAACATAATCTTGTTTGTTTCATGCATGTTAAGTCGATCTATGTCAGAAATAGCAAGAAAACTATGGAAAACTGCAGTGATTTTAAGTAAAAGGAATAAAGAGCTAATTAAGCGCTAATTGGTCTACAATTAGATACTTCAAATTGCTTCAAAGTATGTATTTTAATTTTACAATGTATTTCCTATCATTTAAGACTATTCTCATTAAAATCGGTTGAGTATGCAATTAAATAGAATTTTCTTGCGAAACAGCTATAAATTTGCCAGTTTTCCTTTGTTTTTTGGTTGCCTAGCAACAAATCACGTGATTAATTAATTACCATTATTATATTTGGAAAGCTTATTGTCCAAAGAACAATGGAGGAAAGTTTCATTGTTATGTCTTTTGTAGTTTCAGAGAAAAAGAGGGGGGGGCGAAAAAGGCCCCCCATGCCAAAATATCGAAAAAATATCCCATGTAAAATAGGGTTAACGGCCAAAATTTCAAAAAATTAAATTGAAGTTCAGAATCCACATTGATAGGTGACAAGCAAATGCAATGGGCAGGGCAGCAGCATTGGATCTCTTTGCCCTAACAAATTCTAACGGCTTAAAGGACAAGTCTAGGGTTGATAAAATCATTGTTAAAAAGCAACCTTACCAACTGCTGAACACCAGGCGTGAGTTCTTTCCAAGTTTTGATGCCTGCAACTTTCATAAATTGTTTAATGGGTCTTTGAAAGTTAGGCCAAATATCGTCGCCATTTTGTATTTTGTACGAGTGTGCGAAGGCGCGATAAGGAGGCTAGCAATGTGAGTGGTATAATATCATCACATTTGGCAGCCTCGTTCAGTCAACAGGAAGTGACTGCATCGAAAATGACGTCATTTCGCACTTCTTAGCAGATTGAAATGTGTACAGGGTGTCTCAAAAAAATTGTTCGACGTTTGATTAAATATTGAAAAATAAGGACAACATGAACAGGCTCATGGAAAAATATCCCTGTTTCAAAGATTATGAAATAATTTTAGAGACTAGAATCGTGCAAATCGGTTGAAAATTCACTGAGTTACGAGCTCTCGAAGATAAAAAATATGCGATAGCCGAAACCAGAGACCCCCCAGATTACTTGTATTGCAAAAAGCTCGAAGACGGAGGTAAGAGAAGCTTATCCAATGTCATACCTCTCGTCAAGGACCGAGATACAGGGGAGTCCAAGGGGGCCATGGCCCCCTCAAAAATCTTCAGTAATTTCTGCAGTATATCTTTAATTGTTTTATTATCTTACAGAATATACGATAAAGCTATACTACATATGTGCTTATTTATATGACATTCAATATCTTTCTCCTTTAGTCTAGGAAGTCCTTTTGGCAATCCGTACTAGAAGAAACTCGTCTCAAGAAAGAAACACGATGATGCAATAGCTCTACAGATCCTTTTGGCCAAATGAGGCTTTTCGATGGAATGTCTACAGTTTCTATTCCAACAATGATTCACCTGTATAGTCAGTCTGTATTGAGAAACAACGATTAGCATCGTTCAATCAACCCAGTGTGAACGGCTTGGTCTCAAATTTTTCTAGAGGAGTACCCCTAGACCCCCAAAAGATTTTAGCCCTTTTCATTCACCTGGTTTACCTATGCCCCCCTCAAGCAAAAACTTGTATCTCGGTCCTTGCCTCTCGTTGATATCAGAGCAAACCAAATACGACTTTTAAAGTAAATTATTTCTTGTGATCATTCTCAAAATTCCTTAACATTGCAAAGGCCTAAGAACAGTGGTTCAAAACAAAATCGGCGAGAGACTGAATCTGTTTCCTCAAAGCATCCATATGCTTGACAGTTAGGTTATCGAATACCTGTTTGAATCCCACTTGGTTCGCCCTGAAACAATTGAGAAATAACAGAAACGACGGCCTATGGGACTTTTACCAAAAATGCCATTTCGAGGCCTCTGGTTTCAGCTTTCGCACAAACGTGAACTTCAAAAGCTTGTAACCCCATGAATTTTTATCGGATTTGCAAGATTCTTGTGTCAAAAATTAATTTAAAATCTCAGGACAAGGGTGACTTGACCAAAGGTCCATTCAGCGTATCGTTATTTTTTAGTATTTAATCAAACGTCGAACAATTTTTTTGAGACATCCTGTAGTTTCGCAAATTAAAAGAGAAAAAAATGAAGAAAAGCACTACACACCATTCACAACAGTGTAACCTCTTGAATAATCAATAATCATACCAACCCCGGACTTGACCTTTAAATGCAATTGCAGTACGATAAAACAGTGTACATATGTAAAACACGACTTTTCGATCCTCGTTAGCAAGACATTCTTGACACTTACGAGTCGGTACAATTGCAGCACTGGTGAGCTTGAACGAAAGCAGGAATAGCACCACCTACAGTAGAAAAAAAACCGTTTAATTAGAAAGAGCGTCACTATCAATGCATCACGCGGCGCGGCGTTACTCTGGATGATCTTCAAGCATGTATCAAGGATATGGTAAAAGGATTTTGTTGTCTCTTTCAGCAATCAATCTTCTGATTGAGGTTGAATAACAAAGTTTGGATCATGACTGTGCGTTTCTTAACCCTATTTTAACCGGGGGGGGGCGTTTTCGCCCCCCTCCCGAACTTTTTTAAATAGCTCCTAAACGATGATAGCTATAGCACTGAAACTTCTTGACTTTTTCTAAAATTTAATTGGCAATCAAAAATAAAAATTTCAATGCCTATTGTTAAACCACTTGACCACTAGATGAACAAGGGCAAATAATCTTTCAATAGAGCCGAACCGGATGTTTACATTTGCACGTTAGCCAATCAGATGTGACCATGACGTCACGCAAACAAAAGAATCGACGTGAAAAAGTGCCCCTCACATATAGGGGGTCGTGCACGCGACTATTAGGTAAATTCAGGAAAAAATTATATTTTTCAACTCTGTACTAATATGTTTAAATTTTCCTCGCGGGTTTTTTTAAAAGAACGCGTAAATCCAGAGAAAACGGCTTTTGAGTAAGGCCTATCATTTGGCGTCTTGATCCCTAACAAAACTCCGCAAACCATTGTCAATTCCCCCGACATATGCTACCCTTTCTGTCGCCACTGCCTCGGTAGGCCCCTCGGTAATGAAAGTTCAGTACCCTTTAAAACCCAGCTATTGCCTTGTAAGTGTATGTTCAGTGATATTTAGAAAATAGGAAGACATTGATATGAATTTATGTTGTTTTTGAAGGGCTTATTTGTTAGGGATCAAGACGCCAAATGATAGGCCTTACTCAAAAGCCGTTTTCTCTGGATTTACGCGTTCTTTTAAAAAAACCCGCGAGGAAAATTTAAACATATTAGTACAGAGTTGAAAAATATAATTTTTTCCTGAGTTTACCTAATAGTCGCATGCACGACCCCCTATATGTGAGGGGTACTTTCTCACGTCGATTCTTTTGTTTGCGTGACGTCATGGTCACATCTGATTGGCTAACGTGCAAATGTAAACATCCGGTTTCTTCATTTTGTGTTGAATCTCATCAATATATATACCATTCGATTTGTCTCGATGAGTACTTTCATTTGATATGTAATTTATCTATATTTGCTGTCGTCAGCAATTTATAATTTCTATGACTTCATGCATCTTTATAACGTCATATTTCAAATGAATTCGCAATTTTTATATGAAAAATCATGTAATGACTTGAAATATTGATAAAACTATTTGATTTCACCCAAATTTTACGAAATTGATTATGTTTAAGCATTATTATTGAGCAAACAACTTTTCATTTAATCAAATTACCATTATTTAATTAGTTGATTAATTAGGAACCACAAATATTCATATAAAACTAAATGAAATCTCAAACTAAGGCTATCAAGTAAGTATCTGGATAGTTTTTAGCTTATTTTGGTCACTTATTTAACATAAATCTACCTTTTCTCCTAATAGCTCAATCTCGTCAAAATTTGCCCTTTTTTGGTTGCCTAGCAACCAATCACATGATAAACAATTAATTGATGCTATTTTTGGATTTTCCGTTGTTTAGTTATGACACAGTGCAAGTTTCATTGTCATGGCTATTATAGTTGTGAAGATAATTAGAAAATTGTTTTTTCACCCGGTTAATCAGAGTAAACCTTTGCTGTCTAGCATAAGCGGGTGAATGTCATAACAAACCATAGTCAACGGCACAAGGAGATACGAAAGGAACTGCTTGTAAAACATGCTTTCAAGGAAACTCGACTCTACAATTGCGAAGAAGATAAAGAAACTCAGTGACTGAAATAATTATGTAACCTATCTTGCATATAGGTTAAACAGCCTGGTGTTTCAGTCTAGGAAGTCCAAGCTTTTTATTCTTTTTGCATAGTTTCCTCTCTGAGTACTCAAAATCTGACGATTTTGAGAATCAGTCGCCACTGTCGCCACTAGCTCAAATTCGTAGTTCTTATATGTATGTAATACAACATATGACACTTAATGTGTTCATGTATTTTATCATCTTTTGAGAATGGAATCACCTACGATAAGTTATTCATGCTACCATTCTTCCAGAATAGATTTTCATGTTGATTTCGAATCTGGATGCTATTCATGCAAATGAGGATGCTTTTGTTAAACATTGCGTGACTTAGCTTCTTTTTGGATTGTTTTGGCTTTTTCTCGCTTTAAACTTCAGGAAAAATTCTAAAAATAATTGAACACGATAGCTATTCAATCAGATATTGCAAATATCATTGCTTATATACTCAGGGAGCAGTAGCCTTTCAAGCACCGGACCTTATTTGACTCACCCAGTATACAACACTACAGAGACGGGAACACACGAATGGAGCAAAATACAAACCAATGGCTATAAAGATGAAGACGTGCAAATAAAACAAATTAGCAGGAGTAAATACTAAATGCCCCCCACCGTAGCATTGTGAAAGAAGAAACTTCTTGCCTGTGAAACTGTTTAGCCCCTATCGAACCGAGTTCTCACTTTGCAGAGTGCTTCAATGCCCAATATTGTACTGCTATCCTGCTACAAATGCCAGAAATGCCACAGAGGATAACGTATCTACTTGCATATTGCATTGGGAACGTAATGCTGCAGATGATGGAAATGATATGGTGTATTACATTTTTCGTTCCTTTGCAGGTTGGAAGCATTTGATATTAGTGCTACTTGTGTGGGAGTGCAGTGGCCAACATGCTCGGAGGCCCGTCAAATCATATCACCACAGTGGCGTAACGGATACAGTCGGGGCCCTTATGGATCTTTCCACTTGAGGCCCCCCCCCCCAGCTAAAGCATTTGTAAATGATATGATAGAAACGTCAAAAAAAACAACCATGTGCAGTGTAAACTTGAAAAAATAGTTCCGCAGGCAAAGATAAAACAATTGCAATGATACCAGATCTTCTGTCAACATATGTGTTGCCAAATTCAGCAGCGAAGCAGGAGCGAATTAGTAGAAGAGACAGAAAAATGAGGGAGTCTGGGGGCAAAGCCACCAGGAGAATTTTGACGACACGCTCTGTATTGTGGCTCAAAATGCATCTCCCGAATCCATTCCAACTTTTTGAGAAAACATCATTTTCTGTTGCTCAAAAGACCAATCTCGTCCCGTGTTTACCGTGTCACTTTGATTTACTTGGAAACAGATAACAAGAAAATCTTTTGCTGGGGCCCTTTTTAGTCCGGGGCCTTTAGTTTTTGAACTAATGTGCCCTAAACTGCGTTACGCCACTGCATCACCACCAGTCTCCTACTCATGCTTAGTTTTGTAGTTTGTTTCATATAAAAGATCAAACCTGCGATCTATTGCTCCTTTCCATTCTGGTTTCTTTGGCTTTTTTTAACAAGTGATACACATTGATTCACAAACAATTAGACAACATAAACAACTCCGTTTTGTTGCTGCCGCTGTGCATTGATTCTATAGGGTTGTCAATTTCCTGATCAAAAACGGGGGAGAAGAAGAGTAAACAAAATATTGAGATGCTCTCCGTATATCATTTACGCGCGAAGTACAACAAAGCCCCCGCGTCGGTTCGGGGCTACAAATTCGAAACGCTACCCATACGATACTAGAGTCTGTTTCACATTGGATTTCAGGCCAGCTTAGGACGATGATGCTGAAAAACTGGAATCTCGAACGAGAGAAGATAATGACAGCAATTGCTACTGCCACTGATCCCTCTGCAGAGTCAAACCGTTCAGCACACAGCGCATATGCTGTCAGGTCGTGGTTTCTAATTCACGATATCGATGATCTGAAGTACCTGCCCTCGACTTGTGTGAATGAATTTTCATTCGCACGTCACGTGCCGAAAGTCAAATGTGAAAGAAACCTGCAAAAGGACAAAAGAAACGGGGGGAAGTGTGCATATACTGGATGTGTGGCGTGAAACAAAATTTTGACAAAATTTTGAAGTTATTCAAGCCGACCTGTTTGTTGATGAAATTTAGACTCGGTTCGAGGATGTCTTTATTTACAACACCAGAGTCCCACTCTGACCCCCACAAGTGAGACTTTGGCATCTGGCAGGTGTCATCAGCATCTTGGATTTAAAAGGGGCATGGCAATCGCATCCCTTAATATTAATGGTCTTCGCAGTCACCTGGATGAGGTTCAGTTATGAATCAGGGACCTTGGGATTCAAATCCTTGCCTTAAATGAGACTAAGTTAGATCCAGATTACCCAAAGGAGTTAACCAGTTTGGCTGGCTACCAACGAGAACGTCTGAGACCTCAACAATCTAAATCACACCAAAGATAATGGAAGAGAGACTGGATAGGAATCTCGGCAAGATCAAAGGGCTAACTTGCATCCATGCTGAATTTTCGAAAAGAAGTCAAACTTCACTTCCGGTTGAGGAGATCGCAACATGGAAGACTCAACCGTGTGACGCTTGCTGTGGATAGGAAGCTAGAAATCTTTTTATCAATCATTTTAATGCATCAATGCCTGGTGCCAACTGCTGTATAGTGAACTGTACAACATATGCATCGAAAACGAAGTATCCGCAGCTGAGTTTTTTCAAAGTGCCTTCGATTAGTAGTGCAAAGACTGACCAGAAGAAGGAGTGGAGATCAAAACTGCTGCATTTGATAAACCGTGCAGACAAGAGCTTTAATCCGGAAAGAGCATTTATTTGTTCGCGCCATTACACAGAAGACTGTTTCAAAACAGGTAAGAAAATTCATATGAATCTGAATGAAAAATTATTTGATTTAGGGGCTGTCGTAGTGTAGTCAGACTTAGGCCCAACTAGAGAGTAGGGTTTGAGAGAAACTTAGGATGTGCAAAAGAGTCTCAGTGTGTCTAGTTATATTCCTTTCATCAAGGAGAACGGGCTGAAGTTAAAGGATACTTACTCAATCAACATTTATTGAAAACTGCAAGGGATGATCAGTGACTTTTGTAATATAATCATCAATTGATTTAATTGTGTAATCCAGCAACATTAGGCAAGTTTCAGGGCAAAACACATTGAATTGGGCAGTTCATATCATGCCTTTTTGCTGAACCATTCAGCCTGTGTGATTTGCTTTGAATCAGTCTTTGGTTTCCTTTTCTGGGAAAATTTTTATTTATTTTTAGGAAACAAAGGCAGGAAGACACTGAAAACTGGTAGCATTCCAACATTATTTCTTCCCCAGAAGAGTATAGAGACCCCAAAGGCAAAGCCAAGGAGGGATTTAAGCAGATCCACATCAGCAACATTTTCTTTTCCAGCACCTCCTGAGTTATACAGGTATACAACCTTTCACGACCTGCAAAAAGATTTTGCAAAGATAAAAGATCCATGGAAGATACTAGTGAAAGAAGATAATAGGGTAATTTTTGGATGGATTGACAGAGATGGAAATGTGGTGCTCCGAGTAAGTGTGGATGAAGCCCTTGAATTTTCAATTTCATATTTGTCAATTGATTTGCCAGTGACACATGCAATCTATAAAGAGCACAAGCGAAGCATAGCAAAAACCCGTATACAATGGCTGCTGAACTCAATTCTGAAGTGGGAAACTTGCAAAGGAGTTACAGATCCTTCAATAAGGAAATCTGCACTGCAGTCCCAAATAACTGATAACATTGCTTCAGATTTTAAAGTTGTAGCAACAAACACTGATGGCCAAAGTTTGACAAGAGTGCATGGATCCTCATGTGCTGCCCTCATAGCAGAGGGAAATATCTGTACAGAATGCACTAAATCTGAAGCAAAATTGAAAAGGAAAATCGCACTATCAAGTGAGGGAAGTCAAAAGCCCCTTGCCCCAAATGCCCCATTAAAGAGAGTTGCCAAAGAGAAGCTTGCACATGCCATTAAAATCCTTCGGTTGAAACAAAAAAAATTGGAAAATACAATCAAAGAGTTAAATTTTGAGCTTAAGCGAAATGGAATTTTAATCAGTGAAAACTTGCATGATGATTTCACAAATCTGATCAATGGTGCCCAAGAGAAACTCCCAGAAGAGTCCTTTGAAAGACTTTTTTGGGAACAGCAGCAAAAGGCATTCAAGTGTGAAGCAAAAGGCATGCGTTGGCATCCCATGATGATCAGATTTGCTCTGCATGTTCACTTACGTTCTCCATCTGCCTATAGAGCTTTAAAAGAAAGTGGTGTCATCAAATTACCTTGTGAGAGAACATTGAGAGATTACTCAAACATTATACATCCCAAAGCTGGTTTCAACAAGGAAACTTTTGATGACCTGAAACATCAGGCATCAAAACTGGAAGGTACTGGAAAGTATGTTGTTTTAATGTTTGATGAGGTGTCCATCAAAGATGACTTGGTGTTTGATATTCATACGGGGGACCTTGTTGGATTTGTTGATATTGGGGGAGATTTGAATGATGTGTTTGGTGCTGGAAACAGCAGAGATGTCACAACAGCCATTGCATCTCATGCTCTTGTTTTTATGGTAGGAGGGCTTTCATCGAGGTTGAAATTTAGCTTAGGCTACTTTGGTACACAGTCTGCAACTTCCTATATGCTATTTCCTTTGATGTGGAAAGCAGTTGGCTTATGTGAGACATATGCAGGCTTAAAAGTTGTGTGTGTCGTCTCGGACAAAGCCAGCCCCAACCAGAAGATGTATAAAATGCACAAATTACGTGATGGTGTTGTTTACAGTACACCAAATGTTTTTGCAACAGATGAGGACCGTGATTTGTACTTTTTCTCAGATCCTCCACATTTATTGAAGACAACAAGAAATAATTTTGCTGCATCAGGCTTTCAGAGCAGCAGGCTAATGTGGAATCAGAAAGATATCATCTGGAAGCATTTGGTTGACCTTTATGAGAGTGATAGGACATCTCTTATCCGTAAGATGCCAAAGTTGACAAATGAGCACATTCATTTGAACCCCTACTCTAAAATGAGGGTAAATTTGGCTGCTCAAGTCATGAGTGAAACTGTTGGCAAGATTATGGCTTCATATGGAGCACCAGCTTCATCCGAGACAGCAAAATTCATTTTGATGATAGATAAGTTTTTTGACTGCTGCAATACAAGGTCATTAGAAGAGGGAGCACAAAAGAGAAAGCCTTTTCTTGCTCCATTTGTATCAGAAAATGATGAGAGATTTGTTTTCCTAAGTGATTGCTTTTTGAAGTATCTCAATGATTGGAAAGAGGCCATAGACCGTAGGCCAGGTGTATATTCAAAGGAAGACAAGGCAAAGATGTTTCTCAGCACTCAAACCTTTGAAGGCATCCAAACAACAGTATTTTCATTGATTGAATGTGTGAAATTTTTGCTTCGTCATGGCTTCAAGTATGTGTTGACAAATAAGATTAGCCAGGACCCACTTGAAGACCATTTTGGCAGACATAGAGGTCTTGCTAGGAGGTCAACCAATCCAACCCTTCATGCTCTTGGCTTTCAAGAAAATAAACTGAGGTTGCAACGAAGTATTGCTACATCAATAACCCCAAAAGGTAATACGAAAGGATCTAAGAGGCCTACCGAAGGAATTACTATTTCCCATAGTCCACTAAAGAAGAGGAAAAAGCATTGAACAAAACTTTCAGTTTGTTTATTTGACTGAAACTTGAGGTTAGTTCAGCATTTGAAGAATGGAGACTACAGCAATGATCTTCTGTACAATAGTGATCTTGAGCTACTTAAAGTGTCATATTGCAATTTAACTTCATTTGACTCTAGAGGAAATCTTGCACTGCAGTATATTGTAGGTATGTATATCAGCTACAGTACAGGACTAAAGACCCTGTGCCCTCCATGATCCTTGCATGCTCACAACCAGCAAAACAGCACAGTTACTGTAAACAACTCACTTTGACCACAGAATATGGGGAAATGAATTGCTCTAAGGAGACAACCTTCCCTAATCCTTCCATTTTTTGGGAAGGTCTTTTGTTTGAGTTCAAAGCGATGCCATCATAACGTTCAAGGCAATCTGTCACTTCTTTGATTGGCTGCAACAAAGTCAGAGCTCAAGACAACGGATCTCTTTGTCAATCTGTGCATTTGAAACAAAGGAGGGCTAAGCAGCCATTGAAATTTCCTATTCTTTGTATTGTCCAAATCACCCAATCAAATGCGTGACAGACTGCCTTTCATCTGAAGGTTGAAAAGACGATGCAGCCTTGAGATTGCTAGGCCATAATCTTTTTCATACAGTATGAAATTCATTGTCAGACCAGAAAGGATCATGGGGAGCACAGGGTCTTTTAAGGCCGATTCCCACCCAGTAGTGTTTTCTTTAGACAGAATTTTGCAGAACAAATGGCATGTCACGAGTAACATTCTATGAATTCAAAGTGACATTTTCCCTCATAAAAAAGAGTTCCAACCTTTTCGGAAAATTCTTTAGACCAGCCCTTACACACTTGAACATTGTTTTCTTGTGTAAGCATTGTTACAAAATTCCAAGAGTCACACCACTCAAGAATTCTTCAGATTTGTTCAATTCAATTAAAAGGGTGCAGAGAAGTCTTAATGATCTTTTGAGAATTATTGGATGCTATATGGGGTTTGAAAGGATTGTACTGCAACATACTATACAAGTTCGTCACCGGGGGCGAACTGGGATTGACATATTTTCTGAAATAATATGCCCAACCTTATACCTTAAATACTAAACCAGGAAAAATGACACCAAAATCTTGAAAATCAATACCAATCCTTCTATATACCAAATGATTCCATCCTGTGCAGGGTCTATTGTGGTAAAATGGGCAAGCTGTGGGGTAAAATGGGCTGGGCAAAAAGTATGGATTAATTTGATAAAACAATTTTTCACTTATCAAGCTACTGTACAACTGCTTAAACTACCCTCCTTGGTATTGTGAATGCTCCAGATATAGCATAGTGAGTTTATCAGTGCATGGGTCTACTGTTTCCTGCAATCAGCACTACCCACTTTACCCCAGACTATCCACTTTACCATGGAAGACCATCCAAAAATGGTGAAAATCAATACCATTCCAGATGGCATGGCACATCCCCATACCCAAAATACATGTAGTGCCTTGGGAAAAGGAAGGGCTTTTATGATTTAATATACTTTAGGTGCTCTTGAAAAATTCTATTTAACAAGGATCATTTAATTGATAAGGGACTTCGTACAGTAAATCCTACAAACAAATAACTAAACACAAGACCACATCACGCTTCAGTGGGAGCAATGATTGAGCAATTGTGTGTTTTGACTTTACACTGAAGTTGCTGACAAGGAATATAGATGGTTGATCCACAATTTTGATAATTTTGTCAAACTTCAAGAAATCTCATATGAACTCAGTCAAGTTTTCCTTACAAGTCATGTCTGTCTTTTGGTGATTAAATTGGCCTACTGCTAAGAAAATAGTGCATACTTTTGTTGTGACATTACTTATCAAACTGGAAGACAGTTCAGTCACCTGATAGTTTTATCAGTACCATAACAAATCATGCTAGAGTTACACTGTTTCTTGTTTAAGAAGTATATTTAGGTGAAAGTTGCTCATTAGTTTTTGCTTTGTTCTTTAGAGTCTTTCTTTTTCAGGTTCTTTCTTAGGGCTTTCTTCTTTCGTTCAGTCTGTGTTTTGGCACGGTACTTCTCAATAGAATTCTTAGCGTGCGCAAAAGACCTGATCTTAACATATAGGGTGATGCAGCATTTCAGTATGTCTGCTTTATCTCCATCAGTTGCTTCCACAAACTCAGTTGCTTGATAAAAATTGTCAGTAACTGTAGCCATGTCAAGGCAAATAGACTGTATCTTTCCAGTGTCAATATATGTGGAACTTTCTCCAACTGTCTCCCGAAAAATCTTTTCAACCTCAAAAAATGAGTTAACAAATTCACGCTTTGGGTATACCAGTCCACCTCTGGTGAGAGTGTCAATCAATTTATTCTGCGAGTTGAGCCTGGGGCCACTGTTCAAGTCTTGATCTTTGCAAGCAGAAATTATATTGATATGCTTCTGTATCAAGGGCACATTTTCAATTTTTGTTTTGCGCCTTAAGATATGAAACTTCGAAGTGAGTTTCCTTATGAGGCTTCCACAAATGTAAGCCACAGTATCCTTTTCATCATCAGTTAGCTCCTGTGGCACAACTTGTCTGGCTTCAGGGACACTTTTTTTGGAGACAACCTGCTGCAAGGTAAAAAGAAACCAAGAGCAGAAATCTTTGGATACAGATAGCCCTTCTCTTATGGCATTTGTAATGTCTTTGTCCGTCCATATCTTATTAAAATGCATCCACATTGTTTCCTTTGCTCGCGGAGAGGGAACTGGTTCTGTTGTTATTTCTTTGTAACCTTCTACAAAGGCAGACTTGAGTTTCTCAAGCAGAGGGAACTTCTCAAGTGAAGTAAGTCTCTCTAATTCGCTTGAATATGTCACTGCCACCATCTCATTATTGGCCATAACCTGAAGTGTATCTTTAACGAGAGATTCCATGTCATCGAAGAGGGTGGTGGCGTGAGGCTGTGTTTTGGAAACTGATTTTCTGCCCCCTCGCTCTTGTTGTTTTTTCGCTCCTGATCGTTTTTTGGGAACGGGCTCAATTTCCAAGTCGATTTGATTTTCGTTGCAGAAAATAATTGTAACCTCCTGAAACAAATGAAGAAACTCCGTTTGAGTGAAGAATGAGTAAATGGTACAAAAAGAAGGATCAATAGTTGAAGTTGGCGTGCGGTTTTGAAACGATACAGGCCTAGGCACAATTTTACTAAGAAACGACAAAGAAACCTCTTCTTTGAGATAGATTGACAACATTATTTGGGATATTACCAGCAGAAAAAGGAAGTTCATACCTCAGCTAATTCATTTAAAGTGTCCTCGTCGAAATCCGTCATAAATTGCGTGAAATCCTCATCTTCGGCCATCGCGAAAGTAACTGATTGCATTCAACCGGAAGTTGGTATTGACTTCTTTCTGAAAATTTGCCCTCGTTCCAAGTTCAGATGGAGAGCCTATTGTTCTCTATTGTTCTCGGTCGGAGATTCCTATCCAGTCTCTCTTCCATTATCTTTGATCACACGCATCTAAACTAGGAAAACTTGGGATGCTTTTGACCAAGTATTCTTGTGTCGCAGTTTAGTTTCAGCTAGCCTGTTTGAAATAAAGTTGGATTTATAAATTTCCTATTTCACCTGCGGACCTCCGACCATATAAAATTACCTTTCAGCATTCACAGAAGGGCGTTTCCAAAAGAAAAATGGGCATGACACCCGAAAATTTTTTTCTGGGGGCTCCACTCCCGGACCCCCAACGGCTTCATTCCTTCGCCGCGAATTTTTTGCCCCTCCAATCTGAAAAACGCTCCTACGGCCCTGTGAACAACTAGTGGACAATGATTCAAAGCATATGCTTGATCTCTATGGGCTGTTTAGCTTTAAACAGCTCATTAGGGAACCAACCAGGGTCACTGTAACTACTTCTTTTATCATTGACCATGTTGCTACAACACATGCCAGAAACATTGTAAAGTCTGGGGTGCAAAAAGTTTCCCTGAGTGATCATTATATGGTCTACTGCATTCGTAGATTTAATGGTGCAGTGGAAAAGGGCCATAAAATTATTAAAACAAGGAAGAAGCATTTCTGGCTGATATTTCTGGCATATGTTGGGAGCAAATGCTTACTGAGACAGATGACATAGATGTCCTTGTAAATAATTGGTCAAACTTGTTTTCTTTGATAATGGAAAAGCATGCCCCAATAACGAAGATGCGCGTATCAGAGAAGTACTGTTCTTGGATTGATCATGACCTTGAAAAACTTATGTGCACCAGGGATAGGCTAAAAAAGGCCGCTGCCAAAAGAAAGTCCCCATTGCTTATGGACTCATACAGGGATATCCGTAACAAGGTCAATGTCCTAAACATCCAACTAAAAAAGCAGTATTATACTAATAAGATCTCTGTTTGTCAAGGCAACATGAAAGAATCATGGAAGGCAATCAATGAACTCCTCAGTAACCGATCAAAATCTAGCAACATTGATTGTCTTAAAGAATCTGGTTCTGAAACTGTTCAGAAAGGAGACATATCTAATGCAATGAACAGTTTCTTCTGCTCTGTAAGAAAGAATCTTGCTGACAAAATTGATACAGCCCCAAATCCCCTTCTTGCACGTGACTATGAAATTAACAAACACAGGACAATCTTTCACTTCAGGACTATTGAAGTGCAGGAAATCAGGGATGCATTTGCCACCGTTAAGACTGCAAAGAGCTTTGGGACTGAAAATATCTCTAGCTAATTTTTGAAGCTTGCGCTGCCTTTTATTGAAAATTCGCTTGTTTTCTTGCTCAATACATCTATTGAAACAAGTTGTTTTCCTGACTCATGGAAAGTTGCTAGAGTTACTCCAGTTTTCAAAGATGGAGACAAGACTGAGAAGTCTAACTATCGACCTGTATCGGTCTTGCCTGTCATCTCAAGGCTCTTTGAAAAGTTAGTAACAAACCAGATGTGCCAGTACATGAATGGTAACGGTCATTTTTCTTCTGGGCAATCTAGCTTTTTGCACCTTCATTCAACTGTAACGTGCTTACTAAAAAATACTGATGACTGGTACAATGGAATGGATCTTGGAAGGCTTGTGGGTCTAGTGTTCATTGACCTCAAAAAGGTATTTGACACCGTAGATCGTAACATTCTCTGCAAAAAGCTGAATCACTATGGTGTGCAGCAACGTGAACTCTCTTGGTTTGAATCGTACCTTTCCAACCGCAAACAGTTCTGTCGGGTTAATGGTGTGGATTCAGAAATTGGGGGCATAGAAGTTGGTGTACCACAAGGCTCATGCCTTGGCCCTCTTCTCTTCCTCATCTAGATCAATGATCTCCCACAGGCTGTCCAAGATTCTACTGTGTCCATGTATGCTGATGACACCAGTTTGTGCCACCAGTCTCACGATTTGACTCGGCTAAATGAAACTATTAATAGTGACCTCAAAAAGCTGGACACTTGGTTACAAGGCAACAAACTTTCCTTGAATGTTGCAAAAACTCATTCTATGCTTATTTCTACCAAGCAAAAACAGAACATTCTCAAAAGTCAAAATAAAGACTTGGATCTAAAAATTCGTGAGAATCAGCTTGAAGTAGTCAAAAAGACAAAATACCTTGGTCTGCAAATCGACTGCTCCTTGGACTGGAAAGAACAAATCAAAGCAGTTTCTAGCAAGGTCTCAAGGGCAGTTGGCTTTTTAAGACATGCCAAGTCTTTTCTCCCGAAGGAAACGTTGCAAACTCTCTACAGAGGTATAGTGGAGCCCCACTTACGATACTGCTGTTTTGTCTAGGGCTGCGCCGGTGTAACTGAAATTAAACAGTTGCAAAAGCTTCAAAACCGTGCTGCTAGGATAATAACAAATAGCAACCTCTTATCGAAGGGATTGGGTGGAATACCATTGACGAACTAATTGCGTATGAATCTAAAACAATGGTCTTTAAGTCCCTGACTAAATGGGCTCCACAATACCTTTGTGACCGCTTCACACGAAATTCGCTCTGTTCATCATACAGCCTTCGTAATACGGGGACCAACCTGAGGTTAGGGAGCAGTCATAAAGTATCTGCTATATGGGGGTGGATGATATTTGGATGGGCCATGCAAAATTCTGCCATGACTTTTTCGGGCTATGAAAAATAATCAGATGCATTTTATGGGGCCATAAAAAGTTTTATCATAAAATGTTGTTTTTGAAGTTTGGCAACATTTTTTTCTGTTACTTTTTTCCGACTCGAAACTTGCCTTTCTGTTCATTTCTTTTCTTCTCCTTCTCCTGTTTAGTTCAGTGGCTAACCAGTGCTTCATTATTGAGATATATTTCTGAAATTACACTACTGAGTAAACTCATCGAGCCTGCATTCTAAAACTAAATTATTTTATGGGGTCATGAAAAATATCCTTGTTCTTGCTATTGGGCCATAAATAAGTGAATAGGAATCAAGGATGGGGCCATTGATTTCTTTGCTAGATTTTTGGAAAATCATCCACCCCCATATAGCAGATACTTTATGACCGCTCCCTTACCGAAGAAAAGGTCAGCAAATGGCCAGAGATGCTTTTCGTACAGAGGTGCAAAATTATGGAATGGCCTGTCAGCCGAGTCTAAGCAGGCAACCTCCTTGTACAGTTTTAAGAAGACGATCTGATATATCTTTTATTCTAATTTAAGGTTTGCATTTTAACATCATTGTAAATAGGTTTTGAATATTGTAAATATAGTTTTATAGTTTAATTTAATTAATAGCTTTTTACGTTGTAACTTGTAATTAAGTATTTTTATCGGAGGGCCCCTTGAAAATCAACATGTTGAAGGGCAACCCTCCTAAAATGAATTAAAATGAAAATGAAATGAAAAATGAGAGTTCTTTATTGCCATACAATACAATAAGTAGTGAGCCCAAATGTTGCTTGGAAGGATGTTGATTAGACAAATGCTTCTAACAATTCCGAAACTTCAGCGAGAAGATCTTGTTGTCGAATGTCAAATGAAGGACTAAGCAACAAAAAATGCTCCGTATCTTCAATATCATCATTCATTTGGCACGTTGGGTTCACTGTATCCCTAAAATCGTGCTTAAATTCGTGAAAATTCAAGTTATTGAGACCTACTCTTATTCCGCAAATATAACTTTGACTTAGAATACCGAAGACAGACCGTGTGCTATTTTCCCAGTTTTAATTATAAACAGCACATCAAAATGAGCAAAAATGCTCCGTGAGACCGTTGATATTAACAGATATCAAACCTGCTCTGATAAATATGATAAAGATATATTGTGAAGTTTGCATTGCAAAATCTCGCTGACAAGATTATGTAATGAATGGAATTTTTCAAAAATTTATTGATTGCCAAAGTTATTCGGATCAAATGAATAGACCAATGACTCGTTTTGCTTGCACGAGCTTGCCTCCAAATTGCTCCGACACACCTTTCCTCGATTATCAAAAAATGAATATTTAAAAAAGTAAATTCTTATAAAAATAAAAGGATTAATGCTTGAAGCTTCAAGCAATCCATAGTCTCACCGCGATATAGATAGTAGTGGCCTTCATTTTTCCCTTACTGATGTAAACTGGAACTCACGCTTGGTCTTTCTCACGCAGAAACGTTTGTATGAGTGGCCTCCCTTGTCTTACTGTGATGTTTTGTGAGGTAGCTTTTCAGATTAATTGCTTGAATCATTCATAAGGCATTCAGCAAAGAAGTCTCAATAGACCCTTTCGCAATTTGGAGAGAGGGACTGTGAGAGCGCGGGCGATTCTGCCAATCTCTAGCAGGTGGGAAAACTAGGGAATCCTCTCCCCTTCAGTATGGGAAGTAACGGAGTACGGCGGGATGCCGTCGTTGTACGCAATTGCATTTTTTACTGTCTATTTGCTCCATCTATTGGTCGTGTGGTCCTTTTTTAGCACTGTTAAATCTTTCTACTGGATTTTTTGACCGTTTTCTCATCCTTTCTTTGTTTCTGATTTCATTTTGATTTGAGACACTTATATTTGAGGAACAAGGGCAGATTTTGTAATACAATAGCATCAGTCGCTTTGGTTCACACCTCAATTCAAAGCGATTAGCGAATGCAGACAAAAGAAATTCTCTCAAGCAGAAATTAAAAACAGACGAAGCCGCAAAGTTGCCCTGAAATATGGCTGGCCGTTTGTAGCAATATTCAAACAGTGCACTATTTATATTCAATCCTCTGTGTTTTTATTCTCAATTTATTCTTTGGCTCAATTTTACAGTCCTTTCAGACGATTTTTACATTTTCAATTCAATGCTTCAAGTTTTAAATCCAATCTGTATATTATGGGATCCAATCCTTACTTTTTAAATTCAATCCTTAACTTTTATATTCAATATTCAATTTCATTTTAAATTCAATTCTATATGCTATCACAAATTCATATTCAATCCTGCATATTCAATCTTCCTAGAATTTATGTTCAATCCTCAAATTTTTAATTCAATCCGTAACTTTTATGTCCAAACTCAATTTATATTCAATCCTCAAATTTTATATTCAATCTTACTGGGAACGAGCGCGTCATTTTGAAGTCGAGGCCGATATGTTTTGGCGGGAAAGAAATAATTCCTTATATGTCATCAGCCATGGCCAGATCCTTACATTTCTCATCCACGTATTCTTTTTTCTGAGAAATAAAGAATTCGGGCCAGCAAAATTATCAAATTATTATTCTTAAAATTATCAAATTTTGAGTACCCGGAGATTCTTGTGAGTTTCTAAAAGGTTTCATAAAAATCTTCATATTAACTACCTGTGCCCCCTCGTGATCATTTCAAAATAAAGTTTTCAGAAGCCTTTCCTATGTTATGATGCGTGGAACAAATGAAACTAATTAAAAACATGTCAAGGATTTCCTTTGTCGAAAATAAATAGTCTCTTAAGTTTTATTTTCCCAGTACTGGAGCTTTTTGGCGATGGTTGCATTCCATGCACATACCCCTAAGATCTTCGGCGTAGACCTGACTTTTGTCGGCGTAGCGCCGTCATTTTTTAAATAAAATTGGTTTTTGGTGTGACCACGGGGGGGGGGTTCCCCCTTCTTGGCTAAGTTTCGGGTAGGGGTGTGCCGCCCACAGTTTCAAAATGGCACCGTTGGCTAGACCAATTTTTGTGAAAACGGTACCCTTGGCTAGACTAATTTCTACATCAATAGTAAATTTTTGCATTCTCTGGACCAAAAATTTGAAAACATTTGGGTTTCTTTACAGGAATTACCGAAGTTTGACATTTCTTTGACCGAAATTGCCAAAAAGCATACCTTGCCCAGACCAAAATCGACTAAAATTGCCAAAAAGCATACCCTTGCCTAAACTAAATGGACTAAAATTGGCAAAACGTATACCCGTGGCTAGACTAGAAAGCTTGAAAAAGTATACCCTTGCGGGCGGCACATCCCCAGGTACCTTTGGTATGGAAGAACCCCCCACCCCCCGTGTGTGATGGTCTTTGAGAATCTGTCTACCTTGGCGTGAATGTGAAGTTGTGCTCAATCATTTGTCAGTTTTATTTGATGATATATGCGTTTCTTTTATGAGAAACTACGAATTTGGGTCAGCACTGAAAGTTTCCTAATATCATCTGATTTTGAGTACTCAAATTTTTTAGTAGCTTCTCTCTCCCTGAAAATATCTGGCGTAAATAAGCTTAGGGGTCGGCGTAACTTCGACGAAGGTTTTACACGGAATGCACCCTTGTAAAATGCGTGTATTCCATTATGATTGTCTCAGATTTCCAAGATTTCCAGCGGCGTTACGGCGAATGTCTGCCTTGACCACCCCCCCCCCCGCACTTGGCACAGCCCCTGCTATTTGCACATAAAAATTCCCGGTCCTGGGCCTTTAATAGACAATTGCACTAAAGATGGCGGCGAGGAATTTTTTACCGAGATGCACTGCGTTCTTTAATCGAATTTCTATAGAATCGTTAAGGATTTGTAAAAAATTCCTCGCCGCCATCTTTAGCGCAATCCTCTATTATCAATTTTCCCCGGCCCCTAGGGAATGACGCTCGACGTGACTACATATATGCTCATAACTAGCCTGAGATCAGGCTCACCATAAAAAGATTGATTTATGCTGAGCCTGATCTTAGGCTAGCTCACAACGAGCTGCAACAGGTCATAATGGTCATAGTCATTGTGAACTAGACTTATCCTGAGTCGTAGTTTCGCTATTTGCCTAACTGATATACCGCTACAAAACAGGCTCCAAAAGGTAAGATACCTCCAGAAACATGACTTTTAGCTTCGCCCACTTCAATTGTCGGTGAAGTTGACAGTGAGAGGCGAAGATGGACCAGAGAGTTGCAGCTCGTGTAGCTGAGCTGCTTAGCGAAGCATCTTCCCTTATTCAGCAAGGACAACACGTTGATAATCCAGCTAGCACATCCTCCGCTGCTGTACCTACGATGGCAAATGCAGTCGGAGGATTACCATCAGCATCACTGTATTCTAATCGGAATGGGCCTAGGCCTATGCCCAATTCAGTGTCTTCTCCAGCATTCTCATCAATGAGGCCAACCCAAAGTGGAGACCAGGCAGCTGGTATGCTAGGTGTAACAGTAAACAGAGCAAGGCAAATGCTAAGTAGCAGTGCAAGAAATGGTGTCTACTCAAGGCTGAACCAAAGAGAGCGACTGAGGGCAGGTAACAGTAACAACAGCAGTACTATCTCTGCCCTTCCTCGCAGTAGTAGCAAAAGGCCTGTTGCAGCTCCTCCCACTGCCACAAAAAAGAAGCCAGATAAAGCAATAGAATATGCATTACTTAAGGCAAAGGCTGTTATAGAAGGCGAATGTGAAGCAGATGACACTTTAAAGTGGAATCCCGTCATAGCTGATGGAATTATTATGAGCAATGAGCGAGATGGAGAAAGAGACATCAGAACAAAAATTGCAGATTCTTTACGCAGAAAATTTCCACTGTTTGGTGGTGATGACTTTGATTTCATCAAAGTCAGACACAAGCGAATATCACAACCAGAGCTTCAAGCTACATCGGAATTCAACTACATGGTTGTCAAAAAGCTGGCTGGCCAGGGAATGCTTTATATTAGAGTTAAGCCTGGCCATAGTTTCTTTGTAGATGATGCTGATGAAGAGCAAGATGATGATGATCTTTTAAAGCCTTATTATGATGAAAGTAAAGATAAAGAGCAAACAGCAAAGAAAGATGAATCTGAGTCTACCATTCACGTAATTGATCTAGTTGAGGAGGGCTTAAGTAAAGAAAAAGAAGAGATAGAAGAAGCTCAAGGAAAGGCACTTGGGAGGCCTCTTTCAGCCTACAACATACAGCCTCTGATTGAGGAGGCAACGAAAGAGGCATTGATTAATCCAGTTGAAGTTATACGATTCTTTCAGAAGAAACTGCAAAGAGGCAGAGACCTTCATATTTTGGATGCAAGCGTTATTTCTGCAGGGGAAACAAATTACATATCAGTAGACCGTTCAAGGCTTTTGGAAACAACAATTGCTGAACTGAAATATGTGAAGGATTTTCGGCTTACCTTTGAAGTTGACTTCATGGGGGAATTGGCCCAAGATATGGGTGGACCTAGGCTAGAGTGGATTGAACTAGTCAATAAAGAGATGCAAGCAAAGTATTTTGAGCATGGATTAAGGGAGCACCTAAGTGATGAGTATTACTATGTGGGAATAATGTGCTGCATTGCCCTCCTGCAGAATGGACAGATTCCTAGGATTTTTCCCTCTGAAGTTCTTGATCAACTGTTTGATGCTACTGCTGTAATTACATCACCATGCATTCAGCAACTTCAAAAAGGATTGCAGGAACTTGGACTGCTAGATGTTTTTTGTTCTTTTCCGATTATAAGACATATCTTCCAACCAGTCTCGCAACCTCTTGCAGCCAAAAGAGTCATTCAACTGCTTCAACCTCAATTCTCATGTGAAGGCTCGAATGCATTTATGAGAGAAAAAGAAGTATATGCTTTGTTCATCAAATATATCCGTGAGGTTGCCAGTGGAAGACGAGGGAATGTGTCCCTGGAAAACATCCTTTCATTTACTACAGGCTGTTCTGAAGAGCCCATTCTTGGATTTTCCATTCTACCCACAATGAGGTTCATTGCTTCAGAGGAATATATCATTGAAGAAAAGAAATCAGCCAGTGCTGCAACTGCTGAGGTATGCTTATCACACTTCTGTGGTATAGGGATGCCTTTATTTTACATCTCTAGTCTGATCAATGCCAGTTGCTTGTGAGATAATGAACGTAGCACAATTACAAATAATTATGTATGAAATGCCCTCCAGTCTTCAGTATCTTTTTTCCACAGTTATACAAAATGGCTAGGCCAGTGAAAAGTTCCTTCATTTAAACAGTTCCACCCTTTGAGCTTAATCCCAGTGCTATGTACATTGTCATCGGGATAGGTAAATAACCAATATACTGTACCACTATGTAACTGCCTTGAAATGGTTATTTGGAATTTATTATTCATTACTAGCTGCTAACAAAGTGAAGTAGGTGTAGCTCAGAAGACTGGTATTTGACAATCGTTAAGGGTGTCACTACCTGTCACCAGCAGTTGTGTTGCATAAGCGTATCAGGCTAGGAGCTGTGGGCGACAGCTCCTCAAATGCCAGAAAATTGTAGTTCTTTGTTTTGCTCCTCAAAATATAAATGCACTCTCAAAAGCAGCTCCTCTGCGAAAGCTACCACGCCAACCACACCGTCTCAATTTACAAAGAGAAAGACATAGAGGATCCAAAAGTCTTGTGTGAACGATCTATATTCAGCTTTGCAGTTACTTCAAACTGCTGCGCTGCAATCATTAAGCACAATCTTAAACCACATCCAGAATACAGAAAATAAAATACAACTATTTAGTAAAAATGTTTCAGTTATTAAATATTCTTCAGTTACTAAACTGGGACAGCCACCTCTATAACTTACATTACAATATACAGGTTACAAAAAACTGCTCCCTCCTTTCAGAAAGTACAATTTCTTGATTTAATCTAGCCTCTCTAGCCTCTATGCAAGAATTTCAAGGCTACAAGTAAATTTTAAGTACGTACAGTTGGAAGTTTGCTGCAATGAAAAGAGATATATTATGCAATATGCTTCACAAGAAACCCATTTCATAAGACATTGCATGTTGACTGGTGAATAAAAGAAAAGGCTACCTATTCCTTGTACAGCCTTTGGGCACATTAATATTGAAAGAATATTTGAGAATTCATCACATTATTGAGAATTCTGGAGCCATATGAAGAACCGTAAACTTTTTTAGCAAGAAATTGTAAGAAATGTGAAAATGTTTCAGGAATTCTTAGGCTGGAAAGCCATATTAATGTGCACAACGTTTGTACTGTACATATCAATCTGTTACAATACAGTTATTCAAATTCCTCAATTTGTTTTAAGGATGAAGAAAATGCTGTGGCTGAATCCCCCCAAAAAAGAAGGAAAGCTCTGAAGTTTACACCAACTGCACATACTTGTACAAATGCAATTGAATTGCCACGCGGAATTCTGGCACAACCTCTTCCTGAGGAAGAACGTTTGTTCAACATTTACGACCTTGCTTTCAAATCATCCTTTTTTGGAATTGTTTGAAAAAGACATTTTTGTTAGTTTTGTTCATTTGCTGTAATCAGTTAAACAAGGTCAGATTTTGTTTTGAGCCAATCAGTGAGTTTGTTTACATCTGTGAGATTAACCAATCACACTACGTACTCTAACATCACATGACGCATTGTGATTTTGTGGGAAATCAGAAGCTGTGGGGATGAATACAAAAATACTCTCCCCCCAAAAGGCGTGGTTCATTCATTCGCATGTAATCTATCGTTTTTTCGACTTATCCAGTTTTGGTTCATCATAGAAAATGGAGAGTTGGTGAGTACCTTGCGACTTACACTGTGTTTGTGACATCATTGGCAGAGTTCCTTGTTGAAATTGCCATAGGACTTGGCCTTTTAGACTGTGATTGTAGTGGTTCAGAAGACAATACCGCTCTCGGTGGCATGGAAGAAACTGCCCAGAAACTGCCCCTTTTGAAAGCTGTGCAATACCAAAAATTTAATGGAGATATGTTTCATGTTGTCTGTGAATCAATGTTCATTCTTTCTGTGCAAAGGACGGAAGTACTCTGTGAAGAAATATCTTTCTGTTGAACCTGAGACATTGGGCGCTAACCTGATTTTAAGGCGTTATTCAAATAAAGATTTCTCTTGATCTCAGTTGAATACCAAATTCCGAGGCGGTAGAATTTTTGGCAAGCTTGTACTCTAACAGTTATGGTTGATGAAAAATCCACTTCCATATGGTCAGTTTTTGGGGAAGGTATTTTTTTATTCATCCTCGCAGCTTCTAATTTCCCGCAAAATCACACTGTATCACATGATGTTAGATTACGTAGTATGAATGGTTAATCTCACAAACATAAACAAACTCGCTGATTGGCTCAAGACAAAATCTGTCCTTGTTAATCAGTTATGCTTCATATCATACTGTTTCATATTTGATCTCTGAAAATCAGTGATATCGTTCAAGAAAAACTGTCTCTAAGGTTCTGACTGTTTTACAGATATTGGTTTTTAGCAGAAGGTTGTGTGAGTTACAGTATATAGGCACAGTCAATTTTTCCCGTAAGGAGATCATCAAGCAGAAACTGCACAGACCAGTGTCTACCTTAAAGTTACAAGTGGTGGATGTGCTAAACTCTTCATTTTATTTTAAACTGTCCATTTCTCAGTTGGCTAGGCAAATTGCAGTTAAGTTTAGCATCCCACATCCCAAGTATAATTATGCATTAGGTTAGGTCTACAGGGATATGATGTAAGCTTTAAATGAGTAGCAATGTGTTTGTTTCACTGATTTTCTCCACCCTCTTTGAAGTTAAGACCTTTGACTTAACTGTTTATGATCTGCAGTAAAAATTATTGGCTATCAACACTACCCATCCCCTGCCTACCCATTTTACATCTGCATTTTCAAACAGTACAGTCATTCATGTGTGTCACACAATGAAAAATCAGCCAGCATCATCACTTTGATCAAGAAAACTCTGTCACAACACAACAAGAGGACCAATTTAGCTGTTGCTAATTTGAAACAAATAGAACTAAAAGGTGCCTGATTGAAAGTGTGTGAGCCATGTACTCCCAGAAGGAAGCCAATTTGAAGACTTATTGTGTGCCAAAGTATATGGTCTGATCCATATTCTGATCTCCATGTTATAAGATTACTTACAGATGCTAGCCAGCTCATTGGTGATTCTAAGATATTAAAGAGCCTTTCAATTTGCAAAGTAGAAGTACTTGTGTTGGTTACAGTTTGAAGGTTTAGTAACCATGTAAAGTCATTAGGGAAGCTGATTTTATTAGGCACTGTTCACAATTTAATGCTTGAATACAACAGTGACTGAGCTGTTAATGCACGCACAGACTTTAAATATAAGGTTAGAAGTCAGGAAAATTGTATTTCTGAGGGGTTCTTTGAGACAGATGATTCTCAATGCACATAGCCTGCATTAAGTCTTTCTTTCACGCGAATTGAAAGAATAAGAAATTAGAGAGACTGCGCATTTGCTAAAGACTTATCGTATTTTGTTGAATTAATCCATTGTAATATGGGCAAATAAGAGCCTGGTTAGACATTTTCCCAACTGTTGCAAAATCATTTAACGTACAGTCTTTGTTATGTTTTCTCTTGAAATTGAAAAGTTTGATAGAACATATTACGTGTTAATTTAATTAACTTTGCTGAGTCAGCCATACGTTAAATCTCTTCATGATGCACAGTTTTCATTCAACTTTCCGTTTTTTCAGAGGCTACAATGCACAGTGTCCACAATGATTTTATGCAGCTCAGATTTGGTATACAAAGGACTGACTTAAGATGTGGCTGATTGGCCTGTTCAAAACGTAGCTAATTTTGTGTGTGGAATTACATGTGTTGTGAGCTGTGCATGATGAAATGCTAATATCTACTTACTGTACTATGCTTGTCTCTTTAGAGCAATTGTCAAGTATCATTACTGGAAGATGTTTTGAGTTTGTTGTCCCAATATAGCCATATCTGTATTGGAGAATTTTTCATTTTATTCTGTTGCCATTGAACAATATTCTCTCATTCTTTGTCCCACAAGATCAAGTACTTCTATGAAAATGTCAATTCCCATATCTGGGGAATTCCTGTTTGGATCAATAATCTGATAAATATCTGCAGCTACTTCTTGATCATGAGGAATAGCATCAGGTGAAACCACAACATTGTTTGTTCCTTCATCAAACATGGAACATGGACCTTGTAGATCTTCCCCATAAAGCTCCAAGCTATCAGGGTCATCATCTAGCCCGTTATTTGCCAATGGATTATTTGGATCAATCATACCATTGATCCAGATTTGATTTGGGCTCCAAGAATGTTCTGATGACAGATGATGGGCGTTGAAGGCTTCCATAAACTCCTTTAAAGCAAAATTGATTCTTGGGGTGAACACCAGGTGAAGAGCAAACATGTGAACAGGGTTGTTGACGTCTAATAGACCTGTCTGTTCCATTGCGTAGAATGCATAGTAAAATGCTGCAGCAACACACCTGAACACGTCACGCCACAGTCGTTCTATCCTCTGGTTGTGTGTGGATGGACCTGCGATGAAACTACCTCTGCCTTCTCCTCGTCTTTCTACCATTGTGTCACAAATAAGGACATTTTCAACCCCATAGTCAACGCGAATTCTTGATGGCCAGTAACCCCCAATTTCATTGATTGAGCTTAAAAATAAATGAAGAACAGTTGAAGCAAGGTTATTTGTATTGCAACGCAAAAACATTATTTTCCGTGACTTTCCATCAATGCAACCATGAATTACAAATTTCCATCTTATTAGAGAGTGATGTCCATCTATGTGCCAGAGAGAATTTGGCCATGGTACATAATAAGTGCGGCGGGAAATTAAGACACCCCAGCGTACAGCAGTATTTACAGGGTCTACTCTGTTTATGCTTGCACGAACACGCCTCCTTTGAATTATGATTCCCTTGGACTTTAAGTATCCAGAAACATATGGCTCTCCTGTTGTGTAACCATGGCGACTTAGATAATCTTTTACTACTTTATCAACGTCTTCATCGGCAATGTTTGTAAAATGTTGCAAATTTTGCAATTCATATTCCTGGACCCGTCGATAGATTGTCCATCGTGACACCCCAAACATTGATGACACTTTTGACCAAGAGAAATTGAGTCCTCGGAGTTCCTCGAGGACTGTTTTAGGGATATCATACTTTGGCCTTCCTGGTGTTGGAGAATTATTGTACAGCCTTGGTATCAGGCTAACAGCGGTAGCTTCATTGGCCTTGCAAACGTACAACGAGAAAAGCAACTGGTACACTTCCTGAAAAATATCAGCCAGACTCGTCAAATCTTTGGAGTCATCGTTTGTAAGGTTCAAGCACGTTAGGCTGCGAAGAGTTGCTCCCAATTGTTCTATCAGATCAAGATGTAAGGCGATTGACGAAAGCTGTCCATCACTTGTACGTTGAACAATCGATCCAAGATCTTGCTCCACATTCCTTAACGCATCCAGAAGACTTCTATAGAGATTTTCACCAAAACCAAGATCCTCATTTGCCATGACAAGTAATTTACTGCACTTGAACACAACTTTATGCAACCAGAAGAAGGCAATATGTAATATTTTCCCGTTTCCTGTTTCCCGCCAAAACATATCGGCCTCGACTTCAAAATGACGCGCTCGTTCCCAGTAAGATTGAATATAAAATTTGAGGATTGAATATAAATTGAGTTTGGACATAAAAGTTTAGGATTGAATTAAAAATTTGAGGATTGAATATAAATTCTAGGAAGATTGAATATGCAGGATTGAATATGAATTTGTGATAGCATATAGAATTGAATTTTTAAAATGAAATTGAATATTGAATATAAAAGTTAAGGATTGAATTTAAAAAGTAAGGATTGGATCCCATAATATACAGATTGGATTTAAAACTTGAAGCATTGAATTGAAAATGTAAAAATCGTCTGAAAGGACTGTAAAATTGAGCCAAAGAATAAATTGAGAATAAAAACACAGTGGATTGAATATAAATAGTGCACTGTTTGAATATTGCTACAAACGGCCAGCCATACTGAAACCATTAAGGCAAACTCTCGTTTGGTGCGGGCGAAGGGAGGTTTTTAAGAGAAGTTATGTGCTTATAACGAAAGAAGATGGGTAAAATCTAAAGTTCTGTCTCGCGGATTTTGTTTATTTGATTCAGGAGCTGCGGAGTGACTGCGTACATCTGAGCAATAAATTTGCAAAAATTGTAATTCCCTCTGCTCGGTTTCTGAATCAAATAAACAAAATCCGCGAGACAGAACTTTAGATTTACCCTTCTTCTTTCGTTTTAAGCACATACCTTCTCTTAAAAACCTCCCGTCGACCGCACCGAACGAGAGTTTGCCGTACTGGTTTCAAGGCAACTCTGCCGCTTCGTCTGTTTTGAGTTTCTGCTTGAGAGAATTTCTTTTCTCCGCAGACGCTAATCTCTTTGAATTGAGGTGTGAACCAAAGCAACTGATGCTATTGTATTACAAAATCTGTCCTTGTTTATTTGAGGTACTTGCTCGAGTTTGAGGCGGCACAACTAATCCAAGTTTCCTCGTTCTTCGACGTGTTTTTTTACTTGACGTGCCATCGCATTTATCATGGGGCAAAAAGTAGAAGATTAATCATAAGCATAAAAACTATTCTAAGACATGTTGGGAGTTTGACCAAGATGTATTGCGTTCTATGATGGAATCGACGGTGATTCCATAGCATTCGATCATTAGACGCAATGCATCGTGGGTCAAATGCCCCCCCCCACCCCGACGCCATCTTTCCCGTGACCGTCTATTGCTTGCACTCTCCTCGGTCCCTTTCTCAAAACTTCGAAAGGCTAAATATTCATACACACCGTATGATGTGAAATATCTCTTTCAGCAGGATTGGCTAAATCATAAAGCATTTGATAAAGAGCTCTCACTGGTGCTTGTGAATTTGAGGTGTATTGCCATGAACAATCATTCCGCCACTAGTACTCATATTGTCAAGGGGAGGCTCTTCCAATTTAATGCCACAGGAGATTTATTTCCTTGTATTAGAGCCCTTCCAACCCAATTACATGAATTATTAAAAGGGCATTTGGTAAGAAATCTTAATAGTGCTTGTTGCGCGCGACGAAGGAGCGTGCTTACTAATTGCGAGGTAGTGAATTTTCGTTTGCTGGCCACGCATATTTGTTTTGTCTATTGCTTCATTGCCGCTGTTCAAAACGTTCGCATACCTTCAACTTTCCTGATCACATGCATTGATTGGAGACGACGCAGCAAATCGAGCAAATAAATGCTCGTCATCGTCAATAGGATTAACTTAACACAATCATCTGTTGACCCTGCTTTCATCACCCTCCTTCTAATCATAAAACATGGAATAGGGAATAATGGAACAATTAAATCCAGTTCAAGGGAACAGCAAAAAAGTCATTTACGAATTTAGTGTGGCTTTATTTGAGTTCAGAAATATCTTAGAGTGCGCGCAGTTGATAACTTTTAGTTACTTCTAGTTAAATATATTAATGCTACAACGATCCCATCATTCCGCCACTTGTATGCGTGAGGTGATTGGGAGTTTCTTTCAATATAATGCCCCAAGAGATGTATTTCCTCTAATTCATTACGGGAACGGCTTCTCAATGTTTTTGGGAACTCAAATGCACGGGGGGGGGGATTCTCAGCTAAATTTCGGGTAGGGGTGTGCCGCCCACATTTTCAAACTGGAACTGTTCGCTAGACCAATTTTTGTGAAAATGATACCCTTGGCTAGACTAATTGGTTTGCGCAAATCTTTGAAATAGGCTCAAAATCAGTGAACCAGAGTCTGCTAATTCGAGGTTGTTGATTGGAAGATAGCTTTGTACAGGCTAGATGTAAAGTACAGGTTTTTATGTAGCTCTTCATTGCTGCGAAGCAGCCATATATTCCTGCGCAGTGGCTTCACTAGGCGTTTTGGATCTCGGTTTTTCTGTCTGTTTTCAACAATTCTTTAATCCTAACGACGATCACTGTGGTCAGCGGCTTAGCGGCTTTTGAATCATTGAACTATAAATATAGGTCTGGAACGATAACCCATTGTTCAGTTTGCGTAACAAATAATGCCTGCCTGGGGAAATACCTGCATGTATTGAATTCTCCACATCCCGTTGCAACGCATACGAAAAGATTGAAATGGCATCGAGTTTTTACTGCTTTTCTTTTCGCATAGCAAACAGTTTTAAATAGTGGGGGGAACATAATTTAGGTAAGTGCAGACCATGTTTACACATAGTTTACAGTTGTAATGCCATGTTAATACTTACCTCAGGAAAATGGGCTGTCAGTGCATCGGCCTCTCACGCCCCAACGGGTTGAACTGACCGCGGGGGAGAGTGCACTAGGCCCTTTTGCCTGAACAGGGGTAGCTTTTACGGTTGGTGATGACATGGAATACGATATTCCGGCCAATGCACCTGTCAGGAAGTCCGACTGGACAACCGAAAGAACTAAAAAGTAACCCAAAAAACAATAAACTCAATAACGTAAACATAAGAAGGGACAGGGAGGGTGGGAGAATTCGTCTTCATGGCTGGCTCGCATTTGAAGAATGAGGTCGAACAACAGAGCCCCACAGGGTAAATATCCTAGTTCTTTTTGTGACGCATGCTGGCTGCTCAACCAGAGGATGAAACATCCCGACAAGACGCTAGGGGCGGTCCCAACGGGCTGCCAAATGTGCTCTCCTTTTGTTGGATATTAGACCATTCATATTTATACCTTACAGATTAACGGGACGGATATGGCGCCTTTACAAGTCACAAGCATAAACTGCCTCGGGATGAGACGTTCCCAGAAAGCTAGCCAAATTCATATACCGTTCCATGTTTTAGGCCAGGCTCAGACCTGGGAACAAGGAGCTGAGCTCCCGGTCAAGGACGAAACAGTAAAAAGAAACCTCCTGAGCCGTATTAACTAGGCTTAAATTCCATTTAACCCCCATAAAAATAGGGAACTGTCGTCTTTATACAAAAGTTTAGCGGTGAAGTATCTGACTCTGAAGTATCAAGAAGGAGCTGCGATCGGGGACCACAGTTATCATCAAAATCAACATGGAATAAATTTCAGACATGCAGACATATAAAATTCAAGACAGTAAAGCAATGATTGTGAAGAAATTTACAAATTTGAAACATTACATTCGACACTTATAAAATCCTTGAACTATCCTTCAATCCTTGAATTTCGCATCGCGTACAATTTTGACTTTGATGTTGGTTGTTGCCCGTGGGCTTTCCCCATATTCGTAAACATCGTTTGCATCCCAGTTTGCAAACTGACGAAGCGACCTGTGTAAAGCCTGTTGAACTGTCCAGTTATGTAAGTTTCATTTACGGGATGGAAGTGCTCCCGCCGGGTAATTTTTGCGACAAAATTTACGAAGTTGTTCAAAAACATTCAAGTTAAAGTTTCCAATTCCTTGCAAATAATGCATGCTTAGTCAGAAGGAAATCCTTGACATACTTTTGCCTTATTTTCACCTGTACGCTTTCAAAAAACTTTGCTTTCACGAAGGAGGGGTATAGTGAACATCGAGATTGTTATTAAACCTTTCAGAAATTTATACTCTGAGCACTCAAAACACACGAAATTTTCTTTAACACAGCCTTATTGATTCAGCTTCACAAATCAAAACAGTGTCGTCCCCTCATTTTTCCACCGTCTCAAGGGCGTAGTTAACAAGGAATTTTCTGGGGCTATACCCCAGACGCAACCTTTTATGCAGAGTCAGCCTCATTCTCACTCCCCTGGTATAGTAATAGATTCAAATTCTTCATGCACGCTCCAGCAACAACAATTTTTACCACAGCGCAAAGCCAGCGACCAGTACGCAGCACTCACTAATGAAAGTTATTTCTAGTATAATAAGGATTGCTATTATAGCCAATTAAATTGAATCCTATGAACAATGGAACAAACATTGTCAGCGTCAACTGGAGATTATTTGCGTCATAGCCAATAACACTGGCAGTCTGTAAACCACGGAATTGCGAAACGGCGGAACGAAATGAGGAAACTAGGGAATAGAAAAGTTGTGGAGGATGCCCGGTGCTTTCGGCACGGCATGCAGAAACCCCTGTCCCTACATCAGTAAGAGAAGCGTTCTTTCGCTCATTTATGCATGCATTGACATGATTTCGATATTATCCACTCGTGAATTCGTGACAAGAAACCGTTTAGTGCAGTTTGGTTTGTTGAAAATAAGGGTATCTAGCCTCAAGTTGGGAATAAGGCCCCCTTTTTTGAAGGAGCTGAAGAATTTAACAATCTACAAATTAGTATTTGGTGAGGACTAAGTTTCATTGATTTTTGGGAGCAGACTAAGAGTTTATTGGAAGAACTTGACGTCTTAGGTGGTATCCAGGGTCCAGGGTGCTACCAAATTTTGGTTTTTCATTGAGAAAAGGGGCAATTTGTAGCCTTCGTATCTCGTTTACGTATATTCAGTAGGAGCCTACGAAATAGATATCTTATACTCTTGAATGACCCCCATCATCTTATTCCGGCGTTTCGTAATGTCGCTCCGTCATTTCACGATTCCGTGTTTTACAGACCGCCAATAACTCCTGTTGTTGTGTGCCTGAAAGCCAATATAGTACTATATTATCACCAAACCTTCCGCTCTCCTTACCACATTATTGCCCGCATGTCGCGCGCGATAGCGCGCGACTGGAGGGCTTTTGGAAAGTCAGCAGAATGTCAGCAGATTTTTGCAGCTTTTACTGTCATGACAACTGTCAATCAAATGTTCTATTTGGCCCGTTGGAGTAATGGCGGCGAGAAATAAGAGAGCTGCAGTGCAAACACAGCATCATACAAATGGACAAAGAGATCGTGTGAAAGCTGCCTATGTGTTGTTTTAGTTATCACATTCTTGCTAGGAATGAATTGTACCTTGATTTATAAGCAAGCTATGTTTTGATGCAACCATGATAAAAAGATACAGCATATGGCCTACGTAAGAGTCTGTGAGAGCCTAAGTGAGAGTCTGCACGCAGGCTAATGGCATGGTGACAGCAAGGGGAAGGAATTTGGCATCAACAAGCCTGACAGCATGATCAAAACCCTCGCTGCTCATTTAGGCCTTCTGCACTTGAGTTTCGCTATAGAGTATATATGAGTTTCGTGTACCTTATGCTGTTTTCGATGTGTCATCCATTTGCTTGCAGTATTATCTCAATTTTTGTTTTGATTCGGGAGCGACTGCCAATTCCTGCACAACGCGACTCGTAACAATATTCTATGAAAATCCCAGTAGACCCAAATTACCCCATCTTGCAAAATAATCGAAATAAAATCTACCGAATCACAAAAAAAATCCCAAAAACTTTTAGCACCTTTCCAAATGATTGAACGTGAGATTGATAATGATTTGTTGACGAAAAGAAGTTGCAAGTTGGCATAAATCGAAAGTTTTCTACGGTGTCTGATCGGTCGGACTTTTTTCCGGGTTTCGGGTTTCGGGTTTAGGTCTCGGGTTTAGGGTTTCGGGTTCAAGGTTTCGGGTTTCGGGTTCAAAGTCAGTTTTCAAAGAGAGCTTCATAGGCCACTGTAACTATTACGAACGCTCATACCATTCAAAGAGAACTCCAATCATTACGAAGGTTCACGTTACTCAAACAATAATAACGTAACTTTTAAGATATTTAACTGTATCTGCATTAGACATGACAAATTGTTAGAATGTATTAACGCTACCTTTCCTTTACTCACATATGTGTAATCTGGTTTTTATTTCTCGATGTATACTTACCTTCTTGGTCAGTGGCGGATTTAGGGGGGTGCAGTTGGGGGCAAACTCAGCTTGGCGCCTCCTCTTTGCCGAAAAATGCGCCCCTCGTCGTTATCCTATGACACTCCTATTTAAATTTTGTGATCAAAATGTTGGGCAAATGTAGAAGTAAAGACGTTATTTAGTAGAAAAATTAATGAATTTTGTCAATCAGGAGGCCAAAAATTTTCGCGCGCCTTCGGCGCGCTTTTTCTCTCTCATTCCTTGGGCGCCCCCTTTTCAGGCTGCCCCTCCTTCAACTTTGAGCTGGATCCGCCCCTGTTCTTGGTACAGTAACGAATTAAGAAATTGTCATGAAGCTGTGCTGTACATTAATAAGTGAATAGATTTGAATTAGTATATCTACAAGTTCTTGCTTTTCTACATCTACGTTTGAAAAAGTTACATTGGCCAATTCAACTGGACTTAGTCTGTAATGATGAATGATTAAGTCAAAGATAGTTTTTTTTCATAAGTTAAAGTACACGTTTTTCTCATAAGAAACTTGGATCAGGCCATAGTACTAAAGTATCTTAATTGGACATGAGATTTTGTCCATTTTAGTACCAAAAGTTTCTTAATTGGTTTCTTATTTTTTGAATGCATGAATTATCAATGTGGTCGCTAACACTGTGGCAAATATGTTTCTTGACATTTAAAACATCGTAAAGGAATAAACAGTGTTCTGTTATGTTGAAAACACAAATGGTTAGATAATATTGCTCAAGAATAAAGGTTCAACGATCTATTTGCTATAACATTCTTTTAGTACTTCTCAGACATAGAGTTTCTTAAAATTTTGGCCATCTTAGTGTTGGTTTCTTATAAACCAGTTTCTTATAAAAAAAACGTGTACAACGCATCAATATTTGCAGCAAATCAGCATTTAAGTATGGAAAGCTATGACGAATGCAACACAACAAATCAACACAACAGATACATTGTCATACTTGTACTCACAGCGTTCTTAAACCCCTCTTCAACATAGTCATGGATTTCAAAAACACCAGCAATTTACAAAACCCGAAATCCGAAACCCGAAACCTTGAACCCGAAACCCGAAACCCGAGACCTAAACCCGAAACCCGGCAAAAAGTCCGACCGGTGTCCGATCATGATAAAAGTTTAGGTCGTGGAAAATCTGGACATTGAAGCACTAGAAATTATCAAATAATTCTTCGACACCACTTAAACAACTCCTGAAAGTATAGATTTCAACACCCAGGGAAACATGGATCGAAATTTTCAACTTACGATCGTTTTAAAAGCGAAAATGCAAATAGACCCATATTACCCCGTAGACCCAAATTACCCCCACCTTACCCTAGCTTGATACAATGTCTCTTTGCGAATCATGGGAGGTTTGCCAACTTTTGTTTCTTTGTAGAAGGGATTGACATCAAAATCTGCTCGCCGGCCGTTCCATAGTAACGTTTGTAAAGATAACCATTAAAGGTAATGTGTCCATGCAAATACAACTAAGACGCTGACAAAGAAACCTCCAGTAGCGCGCTGTGATTGGTATCAGGTAGAACTCAACTGATCACATGCAAATTAAAAAAATTTCTTATCGAGGCTTCCTGACGTAGTTCAGTTCTGGAAACCCAACCGCAAGTAAGTGAGAAGTCTGTTTGTATTTAGACTCGCTGTCGCAAAATTTTATTTGCTTGAGTAATCACATGAAATTTCACGTGAATTTGGGATGCCCCCCGCAGAGCTGCTGTACTTTCATGGACACATTACCTATAAAGGTCTAATATCACCATTTCTGAAAATTTGTATTATGGACATTTTATCATCGCTGAATTCGATACCATCACTCAAATCGTGATATTTTGACAAGAAGTGCCCTTAAAAGCCCCTGAAAGATGGGGTGGTGTGAAAAATTACCGCGCAAAGAAAGAGACTGGGTCGAGTGTTTGTGACGTAACAGCAGGAACCACACCACGCGCAAGTATCCAATGCATTATTGAGGCATTTGAAGCGTGTGGATAAACCGTGGGAACAAACGAAGTAGATCTGAAAAGAATGTCGGAAACATTGTCTGAATCATCATGGAAATCGAAAGATGTGTGCTATTTTGCTACAACCTCGAAGAATGTGTTGCTGAAGAAGACGAAGCAGCAGCAGCGAGCGATGTCCGTAGTACGGCAAAATTTACATTATCCATAGACCCAGGCTTGCACATAAAAAATCTTTGTCAAGATGACACTGTTGCTGACGAGGAATGGACAAACAAGTGACTAAAGCATACTGAAATAATCAGAAACCCACAACTTATTTTAATATGAAGGCTCTTACCTCAGTTTACAGCGACAATGCTGAGTTCGCGGCCAAATAATAAGATTCATCACGGGTTCTCAAAGAACAAGCCAAAATTTATGCCTCTACGAAACGGCACTGAGTTCCTCAACGCTTCCCAACGTCGCCCTCCTCAAAAGCAGTTCTGCAGATGATAAGACATCACTAAGCTCAATGTATGGGTTGTAATTCCAATAAAAATTTTCATTGATAAATCGTCAACACTCTTGTCCTAGGGAACTCTCTCTGAAAATCTCTTCAACAGAAACGTCCATGATCAAAAGCCAAATCGCAAACAAATCATGACCTGCAAACTGCACGCCCATAATAACTGCAAATTTTAGTGTAAGATGTATTAACGTTCGACACCATTCGAAAGAAGATTCTTTGAGCTATTCATACATAGTTATTGTTTCCTTCAGCTGTCAATGTTACCCCGGAGAATTACCTCTTCTTTGTTGGAACGCCAGATATAGTCTTTAGGGAAACGGTTCTTGTATTGAAGGGAAAGCTTTTACCTGGCCTATGTGAAGACCGTGTACTTTTATGCGCGACTATTAGGCAACCCCGATGTCATCTGATATCAAACTTGCTTCCGTATGATAACTCCATTGCGGGAACAGAGGCACGCTGTTGATCGATGTCTTCTGGTATGAAAAAGAAATGCTAGGAGCAAATGAGGGAGTTCTTCTATTCGATTCATTTTGCCTTCTCTCTCTCTGTAAGTTCCGTCCAGTTCTTCCTTCATTTCTTCGCTTCAGGCTTGTCATCTCCGAAGAAGCCAGTTTATGGACTGAAATAGCTACCCAACTCTTTGTCGTAGGTAATTGCTGGAACCATAAACCATACATCTTTCAGGCATGGCTGAAACGACAGATTTGCGGGAAGAAGCAAGATGCAGCCTTGTAGTGTTTTCAATGAAGGCCTGTGCTGCGATTCTCTCATGCCTTCCTGTCGTGACGTTGCAGAGGTCGTTACCAGTCTTCTTTCTGTGCGCGGTAATTTTGAAAAATTTCCGGGAATTCGCAACTTTGGGGGGCTTTTAGGGGCACTTGTAGGCAAAGTATTGCGATTTGAGTGATGTTATCGAATTCAGCTGTCAGAGTACGTCCATATTACAACTTATCGAAAATGGTGATATTAGACCTTTAAACCGTAGTTTTCACTTCCAAGTGGCGAATTTTGTTCAGCAATTCAAATTCATATCTAAAATTGAATTTGACCAGAGCACAAATCATCGGATAGTTGTATCCCTTGTTTCTCCATTAACCCTATTTCACATGGGGGGGGGGGGGCGTTTTTCGCCCCCCAACCAAACTTTTCTACACTGCGCCGAAACGACACAAGATATGATGACCAAACCTTTGTGACTTTTACTCAAATTTAATTGGCAATCAAAATTTAAATGCCTCATTGTTCTAAATTTGATCACGTGACCACAACGGCACCATATTTGGAGAGTAGTTGACAAAAAACAGCTTTAAACATCCATAATTTCTTTGTTTCTCGACCGAATTACTTGAAAAATGTATCATTCGATTGCTCTTGATGAGAACTTTCATTTGATATATAATTTTTGCTAATTTGCTGACATCAGCAAAATTTAATATCTATGACGTCATTTATATTTATGACGTCATTTTTCGAATAAATTAATGTATTAATTAAGATTTTTGTTGCAATTTAACATAATCTTTTTTGTTTCATGCATGTTAAGTCGATCTATGTCAGAAATAGCAAGAAAACTATGGAAAACTGCAGTGATTATAAGTAGAAAGGAATAAAGAGCTAATTAAGCGCTAATTGGTCTATAAATAGATACTTCAGATTGCTTCAAAGTACATATTTTAATTGTACAATGTATTTCCTATCATTTAAGACTATTCTCATTAAAATCGGTTGAGTATTCAATTAAATAGAATTTTTCTTGCGAAGCAGCTATAAATTGGCCAGTTTTCATTTGTTTTTTGGTTGCCCAGCAACAAATCACGTGATTAATTAATTACCATTATTATATTTGGAAAGCTTATTGTCCAAAGAACAATGGAGGAAAGTTTCATTGTTATATCTTTTGTAGTTTCAGAGAAAAAGAGGGGGGCGAAAAACGCCCCCCATGCCAAAATATCGAAAACATACCCCATGTGAAATAGGGTTAAAAGTGCCCTGAAAGGGCGTTTTCTACACAAAACTTGCCAAATTTTCGCATTCTCTGTAAAATTTGGTTTTTTGCAGAAATTCCCGAACTTTTACAGTTCTTTGACCAAAATTGCCAAAAAGTATACCCTTGTGGGCTGCACATCCCCAGGTACCTTTACTGTGGAAGAACCCCCCCCCCCCCCGTGCTCAAATGCACACAAAACGCAATGCATCAGGTGGCGGAGAAAAGTTCAGTAATACTGGCACGATTCAGTAATACCTGTAAATGTAGTAAAATTTAATCTTACCTGCCTGTTAACTTAACTATGTAAAATTGCTTTTGAATCCCTTGAAATTTCATTACATTTACAAGTATTCCTGAATCGTGCCAGTATTGCTGAACAATTCTCCACTACCTGTGGTCCGTTCCAAGTCCTATCGGTCCTAGCAGGGTCTGAATTTCCCCTCAGGTGGTAAGAATCAACTGATTTTATCATTTCTTTCCTCCTTAGACTTCCCAAACATGTTTTACTACAGGTTCATCAGTCTTGAGACTTTACTATGCCTTTTCCCTCGTTTGATACTGATTGCAGTGCACTTGCCTGCTGGATACGGTGAGTTTCTTTCTTTTTGTTCATATTTGCAAACTTGAAAATAGGTGTTGGGAAAAATGGAATTCGTTATATGGGATAATTCAGTGTTATAGAGAATCAGAACTATTAGGCCAACCTTTGTGCATCATTTGTATCGAGTATCGATAATATCCCTTATTGTATTGATTTTGGATTTTCAGCACGGGTTGTAGGAAACGCTAAGTGAATTTAAAGATATATGTATGATACATCGAGTTGTTTTTATCCACAGTTGTCATGTTGTTCATGATGTGTTGACTTGTTTTCCTGTTGTGTGCTGCTCCTGCAAAGAAGCCATTTTAATTCCGGTGTCGGGAATTAGATTCCGTTAACCACGACAATAAACTCATAAGTAGAATGATCCCAACAGAAAAGACACCTTTTCCGTGATGTGACTCTCACAGCGTTGATAATATTCTTCTGACTGACGAATATGAATGTTTCGCTACTCACAATTCTCGCAAACTTCCAAAACTCTCTCTTACCTGAATTCTACTGTTTTAGCTTACATACTCTTTTGAAGGAATTTTTTAGTAACTACTATCTAATATCATTATTACTAAGCATGATAATTATTTCTTACGATTAGGTCATGTAGAGTTTGCCGCTCCGATATTTCAACCTTGATACAACGGCCATTACTCCTTGCGTCGATACTGACCCTTGTACGGATTAGGCTAATTCGAGATCTGATTGGCTGTTCAAAATGAGGCTCATTAGTAAAATTACGTCACAATTCGCATAAATTAACTTCTGCAAATAAGTTTTGCTTCCAGAGCAGCGAGACCGCGAGAGAAACTGTTTTCAAACAAATGTCTGAAAAATAACTGTAGTAAAAGATATTGTGGCAGGAAATTCGCAGTAAAGGAGTGTTAAAATTATGCTAGAAATTCTGCTAGAATAGAAATTCTGGTCTCGAGCTATCACTTCCACAGTTGGTCGATCAAAGAAAGGGTCCAATAAATTGCGAAGTTACCAGTCTTTCAAGACGCGAGTTCAAATGGAGCCCTACTGTCTCCTAAGCGATAGGGAATTGCGCCGAGCAGTAGCTAAATTTAGGTGCAGTGATCATGGCCTTCGAATTGAGACTGGACGAAAGGAAAATATTACTCCAGATGAACGCAAGTGCCTCGTTTGTACAAGCAGCTGCGTTGAAAACGAACGACGCTTTCTAGTAGATTGCCAAGAGTACTCTGATATTCGTGAAGAGTTCTTTACCATGGTCCAGCAAGAAGTGCCCTCGTTTACTCGCATGGATTCTACATGAAAATTCATTTACCTTCTCTCCTGTGAAAACAGTAAGGTTGGAAAAGGTCTCGCAAAATACCTGAAAAAAGCATTTGAGATACGAACTGACACGCTATTAAGATCTACGTCGAAAGATAACAAAAGTACTATGAAATATGTCATTGAGATTCTCGATTGAAAAGTTGTTAAGTTTAGTTTAGGTTAAGGTACTTTTTGTTTTGTTTAGCTTAGTTTAGATTAGTTTAGGTTACTTTAGTTTTGTTTTGTTAAATACACTCCTGTAATAGTGAGTAACTGTTGTTGTTGATGATGATGATGCTAGAAATTGAGTGTGGTGCAGCAGAATTTTGAGGAATACATAAAAGATTTTATAGTACTTTAGTTGGGCAAGTGGTCGAAGCTAAAAGTTGAAGACAAGAATCCTGGTTTTCTCGCTTCTTTAAAATGCAAAAAATTTAGAGTAACCTTTGAGTCGTTAGTAAACTGCACGTATTTTTTCTACAAAAAACTAAGAATTTGGACCAGTACTGAAAGTTTTTAAAGCTACCAGACTTTGAGTACTCAAAGTTTCTTACGAGTTCCTTAATGTTTCACGACACGACAATCTTCATGTTCACTTACTGCGCCCTCTTGAGCTTTTCAAAACAATGTATTGACAACTTTCCGATGTTTAGGCATCACTCAAGTACATTCCGAGTAATACGACACAGGAAACAAGTGAAAAATAAAATAAAGTATGTCAAGGGTATCCTTTGTTAAATATAAACAGTTTCTTAAGTTATATTTTCCTGGTAGATACGGGATAGTTTTTTGTCGATCTGAGAGTTGAGTTTCTCATAAGCATTTTCTTATAGCACATACGTGTAGTATTGAAAGGATATTTGCTCGTGCATTTTGTTAATAAAAGGAAGCCTTCTGGCGACTCACGGAAAGCTGTCTATTCTATTGTAGCAAAGAGTCTTGATCGAGCGATATTTGTATACATTTTTCATCCGATAGATTGGATACAGTGGCATCCAGTGTTCCATAATTATGACTTTCTGCACATTCCCCGCACAATTAAAGCTTGGAATTTGTTATGACATTCAGTCATAAGACTAACCAACAATCAAATCTTTTTAAAATGCTATTTAGTTTGAGTAAATATTAAAAATAAGATTCAAGAATCTAAAAAAGCCACGAAGAAACTATAAACAGATAGATAGGTATGGTTGCTGAGCATTTTTACTGTGTGTAGAGCTTGTTCTATATCCCATATGATTGCATACATTTTTCATATGAGATAATAGAACAACACTATTTGCAAAAATGCTATTTTCAGCCAAGGTATTGTTCCTCCGTTGCCATATTTATTTCTTCTTTTCATAATGATGGATTTTATCAAGAAAGCCCCCTCACTGGTTAACAGGCTAGCCCCCTCAAGAAACCTTCAGATTTTGCCTAAAATCATGAGCAAATTTCCCTATCTTATTCACGCTAGCGAACCTATACGCACTACAGTGGTGGATACGCCATAGACTGATGACGATGAGTCCCTTGTATCCCTGCGGTAAACCTTGCTCAAGAGGGACTCATCATGAAACAGTAAACAACTTGGCCCTATTTTCTTCAATCATCAATGGAATTACGAAAGAATCACGGCTTCGAATCTCTATCCCATGGGAGTGTTTTCAATTCTTCAATCGAATCGAAAATTCTATCACATTTACACGTTGACAATAGTAATTCACAAATCTCGCAATCTGATTGGTGCTGAAGGAATCGCTCAGTTTGGGCCTAAATAGGGCCAGGTTTTTAATAGTAATACTATGAGTCTCTATTGACCGAGGCGCCATCATCAAGTCAAGGAGCACAGGGAAACAAGAGACTCATCGTCATAAGTCAAGATACGCCATACAGAGGCGGGGTATTATGCTTGATGTGGTGGATACGCCGTACGGAGGCGGGGCATTATGCTAACGTGGTGGGGCATTATGCTTGATGTGGTGGATACGCCATACAGAGGCGGGAGGCGGGGTATTATGCTAACGTGGTGGGGTATTATGCTTGATGTGGTGGATACGCCATACAGAGGCGGAGCATAATGCCCCACCACGTAAGCATAATAACCCTCCTCCGTATGGCGTATCCACCACATCAAGCATAATACCCCACCAAGTTAGCAAAATACCCCGCCTCCGTACGGCGTATCCACCACATCAAGCATGATACCCCACCACGTTAGCATAGTACCCCGCCTCCGTATGGCGTATCCACCGCATCAGGCATAATACCCCGCCTCTGTATGGCGTATCCACCACCATACATGGCGTATCCACCATGAAGAAACTGAAAAATATCCTCCCTCAGTCGAAGCTATGTAGTGTATATTACGCTATTGTTGAAAGTCACCTACGCTACGCAGATGTAATCTGGGGCAGTCTTCCAACAAGAAAACTTGAAACTCTCCAACGATTACAAAATAGAGCCCAGTCGATAATCGAAAGTGCCAGATTAAAAGACAACTGGTCCTGTGATTGGCTGAACGTCAATAATCTTATTTCCTTTGATCGGTCAGTTATGACCTATAAGATTATGAATAAACTAAGCCCTGAAAGCCTTTGGGACAAATTTGAGCTAAGATCTATGCACTCAAGTTATGTAACAAGAAACTGCCATGATCTTCAGATCCCAAGGCTAAATACTGAGCATGCAAAAAAGGGCTTTAAATATTCGGCTCTAAAAATATGGAACGATACGCCTGTTGATATACGAGAGGCCCCAACTCTCGGTTGCTTTAAAAAACGATTGAAAGCACACCTACTGGCTGATCAAAAACGCTAACTTCAAACACGACCCCCTGGAAGAACAGCAATTTTAACAATTTAGGAACTGCATTGCCCTTAAAATTATTTTTTATAAGATTGTACATAGATATTATTAGCTGCTGAAGGGTTTATTTTTTCGTGTATAAATATTTATTCATATCATATCATATCATTCATATCACCACATCAAGCATAATACCCCACCACGTTAGCATAGTACCACGCCTCCGTATGGCGTATCCACCACATCAAGCATAATACCCCGCCTCTGTATGGCGTATCCACCACATCAAGCATAATACCCCACCACGTTAGTATAATACCCCACCTCCGTATGGCGTATCCCCCACATCAAGCATAATACCCCGCCTCTGTATGGCGTATCCACCACAGTAGTGCGTATAGGTTCGCTAGCGTGTTCTTGGGAGGATGAATTTGCATTAAATAATGTTGCTTGACACATTTGTCATCCTAAAGTGGTCACATGTACTATGCTAGTCATTGTAAAGCCAAAAATGTGGTTGTGATTTGGGCTTGTTTTGAAAGGTTTCTTGAAGGGACTTGCTTGGCAAAATTCCTTGAAATTTGAGAACAGAATGTAGCCGGTCTAAAATCGTGTAAATTTATAATCTATTTGAACATGTTCACTGTTGCCAATTGCCTTGATATCCAGGGACTGCTGCCTTTAAAAACAGGATTTTTCCTATTCAGCTGGTATTATTTTTCCATACTGGGCATAGCAATCTTTCATTCAGTTTCTAGCATCAGAAAGGCATTTCGGTCATTTCGGTCGGCACGCCCCCGGAGAGCGGTCATGCAGCGTGTCGCTCCGTAAAATTTGCTTGTACAGTGGGACAAATCGTCGTCATATCTGCCGAATGAAGTAAATTATGGATTCGTCAAGTTAATTATGGTATTTGCGGTATATTTTGGTTCTTTATGGATGTTTTAGATCGCTTTTAGTTCGTGAATTCGTGTGATGGTTAGGACACGTGCAGAATCAAACATCTTGGATAAAGTTCCCCCTGAGTTAATGTCGTACTTGGATCAACGCCTCAACCAACTATTATCAAGTTTAGCTGAGAAAAAAGATATGAATGGATTGCAATATAATGTGAAGTCTCTCTTGAAGAAGATTGATGATCAACAAACAGAAATTTCATCGCTCGAAGCAAAGTTGAAAGAACAAGCCACTCAAATCGACATACTTAAGGCCAGAAACGTGTTACTCGAAAACCACGTTAATCATCTGAGGAGCTCCCATAAAAGTCAGGAACAATATTCCAGGAGACTATGCTTGAGGATCGGTGGGATGGAACTCCCCCAACAAGAGACGAGTGAGCAATGTCTTGAGAAAGTGAAGAAAATCTTCGAAGAACTTGAAGTAACCGTTCCAGACGCTGCTCCAGACCGCGCGCATCGAATTGGTCAAATCAAGAAAAGAAATGGTAAAACATATCAACAGATTATAGTCAGATTCACCATCTGGCGTCACCGCACATATTTTTATGGGGCAAGGAAGAGCGCTTCAAGCGTGAAAATGAGGTTGGATCTGACAAAGGATAGGCTAAATTTATTACTGATGGCCAGAGAAGTGCTGAAATCATATTCAGACCAATTCTTGGCGTTTGCGGATGTAAATTGTACGACCCGCGTCAACATTGATGGCAAGCTCAGATCACTTGATAGTTCAAAGAGAAGACGAAAACGAGTGAAGAACACGAATGAAAACGACGAAATTTTCGTCACTAACATGAAATAGCTATTCTACACATATCATGGTTTTGCTTTTAAAAGTGCACTCATTTTTTTCCTATGAGAAACTAAGGTCAGGGGCGGTGGGTAATTTCTCGAATTTTAGGGCTACCAAAGTTTCTTAGGTGTTTCCTAGATCATGGGCCGAAGGAGACTACTGTGATAGCCTAAAGATGCTTAAATTGCCTCATTAAGAATTATATTTATTCATACTTACGATGCTGTGGTGGTCTCTTTCTTCTTCATTGTCTTTACCCAAATATGTGAAATATATGCACAGCATGACACAAGCCATTAGGTACAGCGCGTCGCCCAAGAAGGAAACAATAGAAGACCTGATGTATGGAAACACGAACATGCGCAGAAGCATAGAAAGGGACTTAGCCGTATTTGCGGAACATTTTAGGCCCCTTCGCAGTTCCTCTACTCGGTGGGCACGGCTGAGCTTGTTTTTTGTGGGAATAAAGAATTTTTATTAATCAGAATTATCGTGCTTTGCTACAACAACTTTTATTTAAAGAACAGTGTGACTGAAAACTGAAAATTTTCTCTTTCCTTTCCTTTCTGTCTACCTTGAACTTGCGAATCACCCAGACTCCATGCTTATGGACAACCTGTGGTACTTTGGTTTCTTTGAATTACGTCAATCTATTTGACTCAACAATCAGGCAGATTCGGTACTCATTGTCCCATATTTGAAAGAAAAGGTACTTCCGCATTGAATAAACAATCGATTGGCATGCACACAAAACCATGACAAACAATACATTGTTTTTCCTGTAACCTCACTTCGATGGCGAGACAAAACCGAATATTGGCGGGAAATTCAACGAAAAGGTGGAAAGAAGTTTCCTGGTAAGGTAGAAAGGATTTTCCTTGCTTGTGCTGGAATTTGAGTACAGAAGAAGAACGATTGCAACATACGACCGCGTTTGCAGCTTATAAAGGATAGCACGAAGATTTCCAGTATTTTGCTTCAATCTTATTAACTAACGAGTTTTGGTTCGCCCAAGAATCAAAGAAGACTTTGGGCATTAGTGAACTAGTAAACGTTTAATTAGTAAAAAAATTAGTAAACGAGAAAGTGCGATGAAATTCCCCTTGTTTCAAGGAGGGGAGGTAAGGATATCTTAGTATCTTTTGTAATTGAGGGATGTGTAGTTTTAGGAATACTTTTACCAAACGTGACGGAATCATGGGTATCTTTTTCAGTTATTTTACATGGGTATCCGTTTCAGGAATTTTACGGCATCATGGTTCCAGTGCTGAAGTAAATTTTGCAAGCGTACCGGAATTACAGGAAGTTTTTCATAATTTCCAAAATGATGGCCCAGATTTTCATTAAATTTGCAGAGTTATGGCCCAAAACTATTCACGGAATTATGCATGCCAATCTTCCGAGCAAATGGCGTGCCCCGCCAGACGATACCGGTCAAATTAAGTACCCCCGCAAGCGTCTATTGTTTACCTATGCATACAAAGGTGCTTGTTTTTACGAATTACGTTCTTGCCAACACAGTGAGCAATAATCGTCTTGTCCTTCGTTGTTTTCTTCATGACAAGCCTTATGTAACCAAATCTCACACCCAGAACACTGTAACCACTGCACAATCCTATCATTCGTTTGATCATTTTCCTCAAAACATACTCCGCAGACGTTTGGAATAGTCTCCTCTAAGATTTCCCGTATTTGTACTTTTTCTTCCGTTGTCGGTTTTGTCAATGATTTCTTCTTTTTTGCTATTTTCTTTTTCGTGCTGTAAAATCTAGGCTGCTTGTCAAACGTTTTGTTTGATGGAATTTTTTGTTTTATTTCTAGTTGCTCAATAGTTTCATGCGTGGTAGAGATTCCATTTAGTACAGTTAGTGCATTGCTTAAATGTGCTCGGGCTGCGTTAAGTACCTCGCGGTTTTTGCATTCTTGCATACGGTTTACAAACGCATCAACTATTCCAGCGATGTTCTTTTTCAGTTCCTCACACGAGTCGTCTTTTAGCATTGGTTCCCTGATCTGACTTTCAAAGTACGACCTCTCATTTTCAATTACTTCTGATGCATTCTCTCCAGATGTAGTCACAGTTTGTGCTTGCTCTGTGCTGAGGTTTGCTGTATGTACCGAATGAATGTGTTTGCAGGGCACTGAATGTATGACAAAATCAGGGCACGAACAAGTATACTCATGTACGCAAACACCACAACTGCTGCATCTCATTTTACACCGATCACAGTCAGATTCTTTAATTACAGAGTATATCACATTCTCCAATGTTGGTGAAGGGAACTTCCATTCGTTTTCTGAAACTCTATCTACATCAGTTATTTGCAACAATAACGAATTCTTATGCCGCTTGTCAATCTCTTTTATTTCGTTGGTTCGCTTTCCTTTTTCCAATTTCTCCCAAGCTTCGAATGCCTTATCTCTCGCAATTTTTAACAATGCACCTAAGAGATGGTCAACCCTTTTGTTTCGCCTCCTCTGAAAGTAGCACGTTTTCAGTACACGATGAAAATTTTCAAGAGCCATATTTGTATTGGCAGTTGTTGAAGCCCTGTAGCAATAAGCCCACATCTTTTGGCGTTTCAAAAACTCAGCTTTGAAATAATCATAAAAGGAAGGGTGACGGTCTTCAGCGAAGGCGCAAAATTCTTGCAGCTTTTTCTTGAATTCTTTTTGATCGGTCTCGACTTGTAGAACCTTGACAATTTTATAAAGGTTAACTTGCTCTGCAATATTGCTCACATTTCTATAAATGTTTGTTCGAAGTGACTTGTCAACATGCCAGGCACGCAAAAGCTGTCGTTTTGGAGGTGGGAAATTTCTCGTCCATGCATTGTAGAATGCCTCTGCATCGTCACTCATAAAGTCTGTTACCTCAACGCTTCCGATTCTTTCCTTCAATGCAGCGAAGAAAGGATCCAATGAGCAAATATCTTCTCGATTGGAAATAAGCCATGCCACGGGTACGCCCTCGCCGTATTCATCTTTAACTAGTACCGTGACCAACAGAAATCATGCCCCGTTGTACAGTGTGTTGAATCAAGACACACCAGCTTTGAAGCATGCTTTTTCATAGTGTCTTTCTGGAACTCTGTTTGAATGCCAAGGAGGAAATCGCTCTGTGGAAGACCATACTTAAGCTCGCCTTGTGGCTTGTAGCAAAGAACACTGTCATATTCTCTATCTCTTAGATCGTTTACCCAGCAATGCACACTCGTAGCATCTTGCGAGTGTTTTTGAACGTGAGTGATATTAAATTGGTGCATGATGTTGTGAATATCTTGCTTGCTGGTTAAATGGTCTCTGTTTAAGTCTGCTCCCAGATTTCACGAATCTCGTCAAGGACTGCTTCCACAGGAATCTTCCTCGCCAGCTTACCAGCAATTTTGGTCCGCAGTTCTTCCGAAATTCTTAAATGGCCCAATCTCGTGTCATGCCCAACATGGGACAATGAATGTTTTACTTGAACTTCTTTTGTGTCATTATCAATGGTTACCCTCATAAACGCACAACACTTTTCGTCAATTTTCGATGACCCTTGAATCTTAAACGCTCTTTTTCCATCTCCACGTGTCCTTACATTGCCTGTTCTGTTGCAATAAAACCATGCCGTTGAATGGTGCACACCCTCTCTCGCTTGCCTATGTTGCACAAACCAAGAACTTGTCTTCTTTTCAACATCCTTTTTCCAGGCCAAGAAGTCGTCGTACGTTTGAAAATTGGTAGTTGTAATTACAGTTTCTCTTTTGTGATATTCCGACAAATGAGTCGCTAATTCAACCAGATTGTTGCATCTGCAAGACCAATCGTAAATAGATTACAAGCCCACAAAAAATAAAATGAAGCACATATACAAATGTCAAGATCACAGTATCCGCTGCATCATTAATAGGTTGTTTTATCAAGAAGACACGAGTCAAGAAGACGTCAGCATAATTCTTTTATTCGAGGATGTAAATTACAAAGCGAAATCAACTTCAAAACTTTTGCGAGTCTCGAAAGACTTATTGTGTGTTCCATTCTGAAACTGAAACTGTGAAAAGTATACTTTTGAAGGCCGCACTGCAAAAATAGGACGTCCAGAAGTGAAGCAAGTGCAATATGAGCACATTCACAAATGATGGAAAGCCAGAAAGCAAACTATTCGAAGGGAATTTGTCGGACAACTAAAAAGTCAACACATTCGATTTATCTATATGATAACAATAGCTGAACTATGGATTCAGGTTAAATCTTTTTTAAGTACCAAAGGAACTGTAACAAAAGGGTGTAAGTTCAACTAAGCGCTAAAGTAGCTAATGCAGGACAAAACTGCCTTTCTTGTTTTTTACATTTTCACTTACATTTTGTGATGCATGTTGTGGTTCACATCAATGTGAATAAACAAGATAATTGTGAGATGGTCTTATCTAAGTTGATAGCAAGTTGATTCTGTAAAAGAGATAAATTACCTGTAATCCTTGCAAATTGGACATCTGACAGGATTTTGACTCTGTGGCTTGTAGTCGTGTTTTCGCTTTTTGTGTTTATATAAACGATTTCGATCGCTCAAAATCAGGTCACAGAATGGACATTTGTAGATTTTGCCTCCACCATTTTTCTATAAAATTTAAAAAGATGATACGTTTATCAATGGAAAAGGTACGAGAATTCACGCAGTGTAATTCAATAGTTTTATCGAAGTATCTTTCGCGCAGCAATATTAATCAGTTGGTAAATTTTCATAAATCACTTGTTGAAATTATCTGTTTCAGCTTCCTGTGGAAAGCAGCTGCAACCAAATGCACAAAATACTGTTATTTTGTGGGCTTTTCTTCGTGCTACAAGATACGTTAACAGCAAATTTCTGAAAGAGTATATTGAGGAGTACACCCTCGTTCCGTCTCGCAACATTGTCTCTTCCGATTGAATCACCACCTTCGTTCCGTCTCGCAACATTGTCTCTTCCGATTAAATCACCACTTTTGTTATTTTGTGAACTCTTCTCGTCCTGGCTTGCGTATGAATGTTTACGGCTGAGAGCTTTTTTCAGTTTCCCTCTGGCTCGCAGAACTCCAACACCTTCCTCATTTAATTTGAGATTGTTAAGTGGAGTTTTTACCTCCGTCGAAGTTTGCTTTCGGTGACTGGAATCTTTCAGCAGATCAACCTGCTTTTCTATACTGTCAATTGTTTCAGGGACAATTCCAAAAGACCCCACTCTAAACTCTCCGTCGACAAGAACTCGACCGAGGCACTTACGCATGTATTCTGCATGGTCTGATGGCATTCGAAACCACAAGGCTGGATGGTTGACTTCTCGTTGGGTTTCCTTAAGAACTGTCCAAACCCTAGGATATATGACAGCAATGGCTGCTGTGAAGACTGAAATTATGCCGCAAATATTGCCACATCGTTGTAATGGCAAATTAACTAGACATCTACCTCTACAATGATGTTTTCCGAATTCATCGATATTTTCCGATAAGTGAGCACATCTTATGATGAATGGATTTCTCATTCCAGGTTTTGGTACCGACTTGTTGCAAATACTTTCTAATGCTGTGAGAAGTGGCATAATGTCGTTGTTCAAGTAGCGGGGAAGTGGCCATGCTAGTGTGTCACAGTATAGGTATCTCTTCGATTTAAGGTCAATATCTAGCAGTGCCCAGTGGCTCCCATTTCTGTTGCAGTCGGCAACAAAGGTTTCTCCTTTGCAATCTTTACCCACATTTAATAAGATGAAGAGATGATCGAGATTTGGTTTCAATGCATCCAGCTGGAGGTAGAACCTCAATTGCTGCTCAGTGATATTTCCGATTCCGTTCAGGATGATGACACGTGATGAAGTTCTCATCTTGTTCAATAACTGCACAAAAGCTTGGAGTAACCCAAGGCTTGCCCATCGATTACAGCAAAGGGAAACTATGTCTCGAACAAGAGTGTAACGGTAGAACACGACCTTGCCATTATGATACTCTAACAATTTGCACTGAAGCTGCTCCAGGATACGTTTGTCTAGGCTTGGACATACCTTGGATGGGCACACTACGTCTTTCTCAAACCAAGTTTTCTCCTCGTAAATCTCTCTTTGAATATCTCTAAGTTCATGAAGTCGTTTGATGATTAACAATTGGTTGATTCCAAACACCCCAATTTGGTTAAGATGAACTGTTTTCATAGTGCCCTTCATCTGAGTGAGCACTTTGATGAAGGATTCACATTCTGCGAGGGATGGAACGAAATCGAGATTCCATATATTCTTGTCAATGTCCTCACTTGAAGGAGACAGAGCATATGTTGTCACTTGACGTATCGAAGGGAATTTGATACCGTCCATTAGCTTTCGAGGGATGTTTTCACTCTCTCTCTGTAGCAATTCCTGAAACGAACGGCATGTATTTTGAATTTTGAAGTCATTTTCTATCTAGATCCAAATGTTTCGCAAAAGTAAGATTGCTATCCAAGAGACTGATAACGGATTGCCAGTGATATCGTATGAAACATAATTCAGGCAATTATTTATCACGAGCTGAATCATAACTTTGTCACCATACTTATGAATTCCTTACTTTTATTCAAACTTAGTTGTTATATTTTTTCGGAATAGGCGTCTTGCCTGTACTTCTAATTTCACTGGAGAGTATCTTCTTTGATGGCGTTAAGATGACATATTTACTTACCTTCAGAGCACGTTTTTCATCTTCACTTCGATCAGATGCCGTGGTTGTCATTCTGAAGACATATTTCCCTGAGCAAAAGAAACATTGACGTTAATAAATGAATTCCGCCCAGTTCCATAGAACTGGATGCAAACTAGAGGGGGGGGGGGGGTTGTTTAAATCCCAAATGAATCAGGCCATCCTTCTATTCTTTGATTCTGACTAATGATCGAACGTTTGCCTTCATGACTCCGATTAGAAATGGAGAAATATAGTTAATCACACTCGGGATTAGAAGTTTGAAAAGGACCCCTCATAGTAAGCTTTGTCTCCAAAAAGAGAGTTTCGTTGTTTGCCATCATTGGTACACCTGGTAGGATTTTTAATTCGATCGAATCTCGATCATATTGACAAAATGCAGGGAACTGGGACAGTCAAAAATGCAGTGAACTGGGACTGACAATAAGCATTAAAAAGTAGTAAATGTGAGAGACATCGTGAAGGACTGTGCATTTTACGTTAAAACCTAGTTTGGACGTTGATCCCCTGGCCCTAAGTAGCAAACATTTCGGAAAAATCGAAATTTTATAACTGATTCATCAAGGTCGCAATCCCAGTACCCCATTGGGATTGCTTTTTGGGACTAAAATTTGGGCAATACTTTTTTTTGGGTCCTTAATTTTTAGCCTTTTTTGGGGTTCTTGGAATTCTGGGTTACTGCCTTGAGTCTCAAATATGGAAAAAGGAAAGTAAAAAAGAATGGGAAAAACAAAATCCTCTAGTAAAATTAAAGCATAATAACACTTTCGAGTAAAAATACTTAAAATAGAAAATGATTAAGACATTTAATCAGCTGCTACGCTTTTCCATAGATTTAAGATACTGACTTCATAGCCTTAGGGTATGTTGGGTCAAAAAACTTTTTGGGGTCTATATCGATACTAGAAATTATCTTTGGGTTGTAGGCATTGTACCCCCAGCCCGAGGACCCCAATCAGTGACGGATTTAGGGGGCAGATGGGGGAACTACCCCCCTTCACGATGAAAACTCAGCTTTGGCACCCCCTTTTGGGTAAGAACAGCGCCCCTTATCATGACCAGAATGCCCTTTTTTTCAGCGTTTCGTGCTGAATGCGGGAAAGCATACAAATAAAGATGTTATTCAGTAGAAAAGCCAGAGAATTTCCTTGACCAACGTCCAAAGAGTTTTCACGCGCCTTCGGCGCGCTCACCTTTCATTCTGTTTTTGGCGCCCCCTAAATTATCCCCCCTCTCCATATTGCCCCCTTCAACTTCCGGCTGGATCCGCCCCTTACCCCAATCTCATGAACATAGTTTATAATACACCTGAATCTCCCCTGGGTGAATACCCTGTCTGACGACGATACCATGGTTACACTATTTTGCAACATATTTCAGACGGTTTGAAGTAAACCTGCTAAAATGATCAGGAATTCAAGTTGGCAATTTTTAGGAATTCTGGTCTGGCTGGTCAATACAGATGAAATCTCCCAACTAGGATAGGCTGTTTCTAAGAGTTTGAATAGATAAAATAATTGAAGAGAAAGAACCGCGGTCACTTACTTGTCAATGTTGCAGGTCTCTTCCCGTTCATCTTGCTGCTTTTTCAGTCAAAGTCTTTTTCATCAATCAATTCTCCACACAACACCAAAATGATGGGAAGAGGCTCCAAATTTTGCAGTGTTCCCGCCTTCCCGCCAACATTTGATCTCGCCTCATCATCGAAACGAGGTATTCCATTATAGAACAATAGTTTCTCCAACAATAAGATTTTGTTATTTCCCGAATGAATTAATGACAGTTATTGCTTTGCGTGCATGCCAATCGATTGTTTATTCAATGCGGAAGTACCTTTTCTTTCAAATATGGGACAATGAGTACCGAATCTGCCTGATTGTTTAGTCAAATAGATTGACGTAATTCAAAGAAACCAAAGTACCACAGGTTGTCCATAAGCATGGAGTCTCGGTGATTCGCAAGTTCAAGGTAGACAGAAAGGAAAGGAAAGAGAAAATTTTCAGTTTTCAGTCACACCGTTCTTTAACTAAAAGTTGTTGTAGCAAAGCACGATAATTCTGATTAATACAAATTCTTTATTCCCACAAAAACAAGCTCAGCCGTGCCCACTGAGTAGAGGAACTGCGAAGGGGCCTAAAATGTTCCGCAAATACGGCTAAGTCCCTTTCTATGCTTCTGCGCATGTTCGTGTTGCCATACATCAGGTCTTCTATTGTTTTCTTCTTGGGCGACGCGCTGTACCTAATGGCTTGTCAGCACGACTATGGCCGCCATATTGCATTGATTCTCCGCTGTGCCTCGATATGGGTTTCTGGGAAGCCCCAAACGCGAAAACGAGAAGGGACACAACATGCGCATGCGTAGAATCAATGCAATATGGCGGCCATATAGGCCATAGTCGTGCTGTGCATACATTTCACATATTTGGGTAAAGACAATGAAGAAGAAAGAGACAACCACAGCATCGTAAGTATGAATAAATATAATTCTTAATGAGGCAATTAAGCATCTTTAGGCTACCACAGTAGTCTCCTTCGGCCCATGCCTAGATTCAAAATGTCAAGAGTTTTCCCGCCACTCCAGATTTCGACCAATGGCAGAAGAGGACTAAGGTCAAGCTCAATAATTGATGAAAAAAATTGGAAATTGACGATCATGTTTAGAAATCAAAGTTTATTTTTATATCAAATGAAATCGATAAAGTGAATCATTAAAGTTCAGCAAAGAAAATTCAGCTGTGGTGCTGCTTTGAATTGATTCCCTAGGAACGCAAGGATGAGGGAAGAGCTGCGGTTGGTATCATATGCTACCTTCTCCGTCGCCACTACCTCGGTAATGAAAGTTCAGTACCTTTTAAAACGCAACAGTTGCCTCGTTAATGTATTTTCGATGATATTTAGAAAATAGGAAGATATTGATATGAATTTGCGAGGCTTTTGACGGGCTTATTTGTTAGGGATCAAGACCCCAAATGATAGGCATTACTCAAAAGCCGTTTTCTCTGGATTTACGCGTTCTTTTAGAAAAATCCGCGAGGAAAATTTAATCATATTAGTACAGAGTTGAAAGATACAATTTTTCCCAGAATTTACCCAATAGTCGCGTGCACGACCCTATATATGTGAGGGGTACTTTCTGCCGTCGATTCTTTTGTTTTCGTGACGTCATGGTCACATCTGATTGGCCAACATACAAATGTAAACATCCGGCTCGGCTCTATTGAAAGATTATTTGCCCTTGTTGATGGGTACACCTTTTTCAACAACAACCACCCCTAAACGTAGTGGAGTCGGGCTTCATGTAAAAGATTCTTTTCCTGCTATCAGGCGTCCTGAGTTGGAGATTCTCCCAGCATGCATCATCAGCGAAATCCAGCTTGATAGGAAAAAGTATTTCTTCGTTGTGGTTCATGGGAGCCCTGGTCAAAGTCATGTTGAGTTTGAAAACTTTATGAACACTTTTGAACAAATGCTGACTATGTTGGCTGCGGAGAACCCTTATAGTACGATAATAACTGGAGATTTCAACTGTCGTTCGTCTCAGTGGTGGGAAAACGATATTGACAATTACGAGGGTAAACTTTTTGAGCCATTCACATCTGACCTTGGTCTAAACCAGCTGATTACCGAGCCAACTCACCTTATGGGTGAATCTAAATCTCGCATAGATCTAATATTTACGGACCAGCCGAATCCCTTTCTTGAGGTCACGTGTGGGGATTAAAATAGCGTTTTTGCAGGAGGAGAATGAACAGAAATGACACTTTTTAGATTGGAATGATTCGATGTATCATACTATTCATGAACGAGCTCTACGGATCGCATACAAAGATAGTCACTCTTGTTTTGAATCCCTTTTAGCAAGGAATAATTCTGTGTCTCTTCATCAGAGAAATCTGCAGTTGTTGTTGGTCGAAATTTTTAAAACTAAGGAAAACCTGAATCCAAGCTTCATGAAAGAACGGAAAACTATAATCTAAGAAGTGGGAATACTCTGCAGTTGCCAAAAGCCAGAACAACAACATATGGAACCGAATCGGTATCATTTCTAGGCTCACTGCTTTGGCATGCATTGCCAGAAAGTTTGAAAAAATCAGAAAATCTTGCAGTATTTGAAAGAAAATTAAGGAGCTGGAATGGACTGGACTGCAAATGTCGACTTTGTTAAAATGTACATCGCAGATTTGGGGTATTCATAGTTGATTTTAACGATTTTGTATTTCGTAGAACTTATCATGTAAATAGGTAAATAGTTAGCTTTAATTATCTGTAGTTAGCTATCTTTTCTGTCAGTTGCCAACTTTAAATAAATCATTTATTATCATTATTATTATTACTTGAACCTTTTTCCGAATTCAGAGTTTCCAACTTTCAGTACGCTGCCTTCCCACTTATTTCGGCTATATTCGTCAAACGCTTTATTGTCATCACGGGGGGGGGGTTCTCAGATAAATTTCAGGTAGGGGGTGCCGCCCACAGTTTCAAAATGTGACCGTTGGCTAGACCAATTTTTGTGAAAATGACACTCTTGGCTAGACTAATTTTCCCTTCAAAAGTGCTCTGAATTGGCGTTTCCTAGGCAAAACTTGCCAAATTTTCGCATGTTCTGGACCAAAATTTAAAAAAGTTGGGTTTTTTTTACAAAAATTACCGAATTTTTGACATTTCTTTGACCAAAATTGGCCAAAGGCATACCCTTACCTAGACTTAACTCGACTAAAATTGCTAAAAAGTACACCCTTGGCTAGACTAGAAGTCCGAAAAAGTATACCCTTGCGGGCGGCACATCCCCAGGTACCTTTACTATGGAAGAACCCCCCCCCCCCCCGTGATTGTCATAAGTTGTTGCACCTTCAAAAGGGAGGATGTGGATCGATAGTGAAAAAAGAACCAGCACTCTTCCCTTCGAAGGAGCTTTACTAAGGGAGCAGTCATAAAGTATCTGCTATATGGGGGTGGACGATATTTAGATGGGCCATGAAAAATTCTGCTATGACTTTTTGGGGCTATGAAAAATAACCAGATGTATTTTATGGGGCCACAAAGTTTTATCATAAAATGTTATTTCTAAAGTTTAGCAACGGCTGCAAATGCTGCAAAAATTGTTTTCTTTTACTTTTTCCCACTTGACACTTGCTTTTCTGTTCATTTCTTCATTTCTTTCTTCTCCTTCTCTTGTTTAGTTCAGTGGCTAACCAGTGCTTCATTATTAAGTTATTATTCTGGAATTACACTTTAAACTCATCGAACCTGCATTCTAAAAACTGAATTATTCTATGGGGTCATGAAAAATATCCTAGTTCTTGCTTTTGGGCCATAAATAAGTGAATAGTAATCTAGGATGGGGCCATTAATCTTTTTGCTAGATTTTTTGGAAAATCATCCACCCCCATATAGCAGATACTTTATAACCGCTCCCTAAGGTGAACAGCATACAACAACTTATGACAATATGGCTCTTTACAAATGGAGTTGAGATGGGGTAATAGCCACTGAAAATCCTAAATCAAGACGACAGTAGATATTGTCGATCTTACAGATGATACAAAAATGTGGATCTAATAGTTTTGATTCGTTACAACAATGAAGAAAAACGACATTGATGTGTCAACGACATTCATAAAATGTTCGGATGATAGAGTTTCTGCACTTGACTTAACTAAAAACGATCAATGGCCAACAGGCTTTTCTTCTCTGGAAAGTCTAGAAAGAGAGAAAAATTGGCACCCTCCTTGCAAATCTTCAAAGAACAACTATTGACGGGGTGTAACTTTAATTTCATTTGCACGTTCTTTTTGCCGCGTAGCGGCACAATATTGTCAAAGAATCAATACCCTAGACATCGCTCTGTATGTGTCTCGAAATGTCGTCACACAATCATGAACACGTCAGAGCATGGGCGATGATGCACCGATTTTTTGGGAGAGGAGGGTAAAAATTGCAGAATTTCATACCCATTAGCTGCCTAGTTATCAAGTCTGCATAGCTGTGGGCCACTTTGAGAAAAAACGATCGGAATACCTTTTTGTCCTTAATTTTTTGCCCTTCGTTTCGATTTGTCTGCCTCTGTTTTGCTTAGGCCCACATGTGAATTGAAGTGCATACCTCCTTCTTAGCGATGCAAAACGAAAGCGCACCTGCGTTTTCATTTTGCGTCGCTAAGAAGGAGGTATGCATAAGAAGTCGGATTAGCAAAGTAAATTAGCAACTCCTTTCCAATTGTCCCAGTATAGAAAGAAAAAAAACTTGTAAGATATAAACCTATTTACAATAATTTCTAATCAAATAGCTACAAACACTTGAAAAGGCAAAATAAAGGTAACTCATTCGATGCAGATCAGCTTTCCTTGAATATTCTCAATTCAAAACTTTCTGCGTCGAGTTTATTCCATCCATTAGCTCCACGAAACACAAATGATTGTTGACCATAAGCTGTTCTCATTTTCGGTACAGAAAGATTGCATTTGGTATTGCGTACAGGGTGTCTCAAAAAAATTGTTCGACGTTTGATTAAATACTAAAAAATAACGATACACTGAATGGACCTTTGGTCAAGTCACCCTTGTCCTGAGATTTTGAATTAATTTTTGACACAAGAATCTTGCAAATCCGATAAAAATTCATGGGGTTGCAAGCTTTTGAAGTTCAAGTTTGTGCCAAAGCTGAAACCAGAGGCCTCGAAATGGCATTTTTGGTAAATGTCCCGTAGGCCGTCGTTTCTGTTATTTCCCAATTGTTTCAGGGCGAAACAAGTGGGATTCACACAGGTATTCGATAACCTAACTGTCAAGCATATGGATGCTTTGAGGAAACAGATTCAGTCTATATAATCCTCGCCGAGTTGTCTGATGTTCATGCCAGGGTTCTACAGGGTGTCTCAAAAAAATTGTTCGACGTTTGATTAAATATTGAAAAATAAGGACAACATGAACAGGCTCATGGAAAGAAAACCCTGTTCCTAAGGTTATGAAATAATTTTAGAGACTAAAATGGTGCAAATCGGTTGAAAATTCACTGATTTATGAGGTCTCGAAGATCCAAAATATGCGATAGCTGAAACCAGAGACCCCCTAAGTTACTTGTATTGCAAGAAGCTCGGAGACGGAGGTAAGAGAAGCTTATCCAATATCATACCTCTTGTTGATATCAGAGCAAACCAAAAACGACTTCTAAAGTAAATTATTTCTTGCGATCATTCTCAAAATTCACTAACATTGCATAGGTCCAAAAACAGTGGTTCAAAACAAAATCAGCGACAGACTGAATCTGTTTCCTCAAAGCATCCATATGCTTGACAGTTAGGTTATCGAATACCTGTGTGAATCCCACTTGTTTCGCCCTGAAACAATTGAGAAATAACAGAAACGACGGCCTACGGGACATTTACCAAAAATGCCATTTCGAGGCCTCTGGTTTCAGCTTTGGCACAAACTTGAACTTCAAAAGCTTGCAACCCCATGAATTTTTATCGGATTTGCAAGATTCTTGTGTCAAAAATTAATTCAAAATCTCAGGACAAGGGTGACTTGACCAAAGGTCCATTCAGTGTATCGTTATTTTTTAGTATTTAATCAAACGTCGAACAATTTTTTTGAGACACTCTGTAGATCCCACATAGGTGTAATGCCAACAGAACCGAACTGACCGCGAGAATGAGCGGTCGCGAGACGGGTGGGGAGAGGGGGGCAAATGCATCTTCTAACGTCGAAAGAACTGGAAATGCCTACTCTTTATGATAATAATATATGGCGTATGGTGTATCCACCACATCAAGCATAATACCCCACCACGCTAGCATAATACCCCGCCTCTGTATGGCGTATCCACCACAGTTGTGTGTATAGGTTCGCTAGCGCGGGGCAGCCAAATATTTATACGCTAAATCTTAAAAAATAACATCTCCGTAAAATAATGATAAAATTCCCCCGAGCCCCCCCCCCCCCTTAAAAAACAAAACACTTAGACCACTAAAGTATTTCATGTTCACCCAAACTGTCCGTTTCAAAAAGAAGTTTTTTTGTAGAATTCCCCTATCTTTATGTTTGCGACATCAGAATAGAAGCTTTTTGTGTATGTAGCATAGCGGGCAAATCTTTTCTTTTGTCCAAAGATCCCGTGGGGTTGACAGTCACGCTCTGGTCAGAGCACAGTTTCTCCTAATATTGACCAATCAGGTGCCGTCGTTGTGTTTACTTCCGCGTTTAGCGGCGAAGCTTAGGCCATTTTTGACCGTTTTGACCACCATCCCGAAAAAAAAACATTGCACGCTCGGGTAAGGCGATTTTCATCAAAATTTCAAGTGGATGGGATTCTGCATGCTTTGCACCATAACTGTTTTCGGCATCGCTATGCGATCGTTAAACTTAGCCGATTTGTGGCATTTTGAAAATCATTGCAGCCATTTTTGCGTAACAAATCCAGCAAAATTTAACAAAAGGCGAGCACAAACTGATAATTTAATGTCTATAAACCTACCTCAACTGTTTTGAAGACAAATATCCACTACTCTACTGCAATCCCCTCCCAGTTGCGCCACCAAATCGCTCCCATTGCTATGCGCCTTTTTCGATAAACAGTGTCCTTCTCCCAACCCCTGCAATGATTGCAAGTCTGAAGGAGTCGCAGCCGAAAATATCGACCAAAATGTCGCATATATTTTCACAGCCCATACTTCCTTCATCACAAGAGAAGACAGTGTCGTCTTTCAGTGTAGCAGGTACGTGAAATAGAAATGAAATGAAGCTGTGTTTAATCTTCCTACAAATAGCAGCAAGCAGAAGAAATTGACATTTTGTTTCCGTCACGAAAACCATTGAACTTTTTAAAAACTATTTTCAAAACCCCTCAAAATCAATTTCACATTTTGTGAGGGTATCATAAAAGATATCTTTAGTCCTCCAGAACGTATTAGGAAATCACCCCTTGGCAGTGAAACAAAAAAACAGGATCAAAGCAAACATAGATATCAGTGTTACATTTTGTAAACTCATGGAAGTGCACATGCATTGTTTGAGATACTAAAACTATGATCTGGTATCGTCAGCTTCTCAAAATTTTTGTTATTATCTGAGTAAGGAAAGATTCTTAAGGGTTTGCCTCTTGTGCCCTGCTGTGAACTGTTCTAAACAAAGTTTTCGAGGTCAGGGTTTGGACATTATTCAACCTTCTGAGTCTTATGACACAGAGTTTCTTACAGGCAGTTTCTTACAGATCATTATTTACAGAACAAAATCATTTCATCTTTAGCCTGTTTCCTTTACTCCAAGTTTCTTGCGTGATCCCGATCCTAGAGATCCCACACCAATACCAATGGAAATCTGAGGGGCCCCTATCAATGGAAATTTGAAAGAACTTATAAGAAACCCTTACTTATAAGAAACTCTCTCAACTGAGATGATAAAATAAGATTTCTGAGAAGCTTTCAATACTAGATCAAAGTTTTAGTATCTCATAAAATATTTGTGTACCTCCATGAGTCTACTGAAGGTAACACTGATATCTATGTTTGCTTTCATGCTGCCTTGTTGTTTGACTGCTAAGGGGTGATTTCCTAATACATACTGGAGGGCTAAAGAGATCTTCTATGATACCTGCACAAAATGTGAAATTGATTTTGAGGAGCTTTGAAAAGTAGTATTAAAATGCTAAATAGTTTTTCGTGATGAAAACAAAATGTACATTTCCTCCGTTTAAACACAGCTTCAGTTCATTTCTATTTCAAATGCACGCTCTACTGTGCAAAGCCTGGTTTCCATATGATTGTAAAGCCTGGTTTCCATATGATCGTAACAGTCGGCGACGCTTCGGCGACGTGTCCCCGATCAATCGGCGACATATGGAAACGATCACTGTTATGATCATATGGAAACCACGCTTTAAACTCATCTCAACTCTTTCGATGCGTCCCCGTACCGTCCCCGTCTGATCGGAGACGTTGATTTGATTTGATTTGATTTTATAATATTTATACAGGGTAAAACATTCAGTTACACTGTTTTACAATGTACCCTGTTAAAATAACTTACAAAAGAAAACATATAATTTTACACGTAAATCGAAAAAGAAATAAGATCTATACAGCTATTAACAAAGTGTATAAAACTTTAGGTATGATCATGCATCTAGTAGATATGATGTAAGAGAGAATTAGTTAAATGCATGGTTTGCTATGCTTTTTTTGAAAGTTTTCAATGTCGGGGACAATTTTGATTCTTGGCTTAGCCTATTCCACATTGTCGCACCTTTATATGAGAAGCATTTTTGGCCATTTGCAGATTTTCGCATGGGAATTTCTAAATCAGATCTAGTATTGCGTAATTCTCTCTTACTTGAATCCGAGAGTCTTGAGAACATTTCTGTAGGGTAAGTGGGAGCCAGATCATTGATAGATTTGTATACCATACTCAAAGTCTCCATTTGAATCATGTCACTAACAGTGTGCCATCCAAGTTTCTTGATGATAGGCTTTGCAGAAGCATCATATCTACTATTAGTAACTATTCTTGCAGCCCGATTTTGAAGTTTTTGTAGTTCGTTTATTGTTGTGGAGCCACAGCTTCCCCATACAGGGCAGTAATATCTAAGATATGGTTCCACAAGACTTTTATACATGCTTTGTATTGTGAGAAGAGGGAGAAACTTTTTGGAGTACTTCAACATCCCTATTCCTCTAGAAACTTTTTTCTTGATGGTAGTAATTTGTTCTTTCCAGTTCAAATGTTGATCGACCATAACTCCCAGATATTTTGCCTCCCTTATGATAGAAACTGTTTCTTCCCCTACATTAAATTGAGGCTTTACACCCCCTACCTTTTCTAAGTCGTTCAGACGCTTGCTACCACCTATCACGAGACTTTGTGTCTTGGTCACATTGAGGGACGATTTGTTTGCATTAAGCCAAGATTTAAGGTATTCAAGATCCTCATTGACGCATTCATTTATCAATTGAATGAACTTTGAAGAGAAAGAAAGGCTTGTATCATCCGCGTACATGTTAACATCTGAGTGTCTCAGAGAGAAATGAAGATCATTTACGTATATTATGAAAAGTAGAGGTCCTAGGCAAGAGCCCTGAGGAACTCCTGTCGTTATTGATTCAAGATCTGAAAGTTGCCCATTTACCTTACAGCACTGCTTTCTATTAGTTAGATACGAGCGGAACCAGCGTATCTCTTTGTTTTGAACCCCATAATGCTTCAGTTTCTGTATAAGGATGTCATGATTCACAGTATCAAAAGCCTTCTTTAAATCAATAAAGGTGACGGCTGTATATTCACTGTTCTCTAAATTGAGATACCAGTCATTGGTACACTTTAAGAGACAGGTCAGTACGGAATGTAGTAACCTGAAACTAGATTGTTGTGAGAATAGAAGTTTATTCACATTTAGAAAGCCGTAAAATTGATCATAAACCAGTTTTTCAAAAAGGCGAGAGATGACCGGTAAAACAGATATCGCGCGATAGTTTGAATTTTCATCTTCTGAGCCATCCTTGTAGATAGGTGCAACCCTAGCTATCTTCCAATCGTCTGGAAAAATGCCGAGAGACATAGACATGTTAAAGAGCCGACCCAGAGACCCGGCCAAAACAGGCATCCCAACCTTAAGAAAAAAGCTTGAGATACAGTCAAGGCCGGACCCCTGAGAGGTCTTGAACTTTCCCATGGTCTCAATTAGCTACTTAGGTGTAACAGGTGCAAAGCTAAAAGTAGCATTTTGAGGATTTACAATATATTCATCATTTGTTGGGAAATCCTTCACAATTCGCGCATGGTTAGATACCTCATTTTATTTTGTATTGCTTAACCACACAAGGACAATAGTAAATGAGTCATATTGTAATGCAGTAAAATTTATATTGTTGTACTAATTGATGTTGCGTCAGAACCTCTACATAGAAACGAGACACAGACATTGAGTAATGGTTGATATATTTCATCACTTAGCACATGACATGATTTATGTAGCTATCTAGAATATGATTGGAGGACAGAATCTTTGTGAAACCCAGTAGAGTAAAAAATCGAACCATATTAGGAAAATCATTGTATTAGTTCTGGAACATTCTGTGCTTAGTCATGAGGAAATGAGTAGCGTGTCATGAGATTTTAGAGTTGAGACGATATGCGTTATGAAAAGATGGTTCAACGTTACGATGTCTATGTTAATGTTTAATTTCTTCGATCAACTATCAGAGAATTAGCGAGAAGAGAGCTGAGGTTCTCTAACATCATTCAAAAGGGGATTTCCAGTCTCAGGTATATCATTGCTCAGTTTTTCTCCAACAGTGCAAAAGAACTGATTCATTGAGTTAGCAATTTCCTTTGAATCGAAAATAGTAATACCATCGACCCTTAAAGACTGGATTGTCGTCGTTTTCGATCGTTTATTAATGAGTTTGTTGATAGTAGACCATGTTTCCTTCACATTGCCTTCCGCTTCATGAATTTTGTTTGTGAAATACGTCTTTTTAAGATCGGCATTCATCCTATTTGCTTTATTTCTTACTTGCCTATATGCAGCCATCAGGATTTCAGATTTTGCTTTGACTGCAGCAACCTTAAGTTTGTCCCTACTCCTAAGCAAGTCCTTCAGACTGGAAGACATCCAAGGGCTATATCTTTCAGAAACTCGCTTTTGCATCATGGGGGCATGAGTTTCTATGATTAACGAAAGCATACTAATCCATTTTTCAACTACTACATTAATATCTTCAGAGCAATACAGGATACTTGACCAGTTATAGGCTGAGAGATCCCGAAGGAAAGCTTCCTCATTGAAGTTTTTCATCTGCCTAGTATATATTTGTTTGTGTTTTCGTTCAATACCACCTAGGTGCTTCCTTACTGCATACACTAAATAGTGATCGCTAATGGCAGTCCTGACAACACCGGATTTAGAAATGTTTCTTACATTACTGACAGCAATATGATCTATCAGAGTGGAAGTTTGTTCAGTTTCACGTGTAGGTTCGGATATCAGCTGCGTCAGGCCGAAAGATTCGTACATATCTTTGATGTGTCTAGCATTACCTGAAAATGTAGGTGCTGAGCCATCAGTTAAGTTAGGATTTACCGAAAGATCACAGTTTGTATCCCCTAATAGAATTATCTCCTTCCCCTCCAATTCTAAGAAACTCATGACTTGTTCAAGCTTATCAAAAGTGTCTATCGGATCGCTGGGAGGCCTATACCACGAGAGAATTATAAAGGGTGCAGCTCTGAGGGGTGTAATCTCGACCCCAACCATTTCCAATGTCGTTTTCGGAATATCCTCTCTAACTTTAGATTTGAAACAGTCTCTGCAATAGACGGCTACTCCTTCCCCATGGCGAGTTCTATCAAAGCGTATGAATTTGTACCCATCAATTTTGAATAGATTATCGGGTAATTTGTCATCTATTTTAGTTTCATTTAACGCTAGAAAGTCAATGCCTCGACTTTTGAGTAGGTCCTCGATTTTATCTACATGTGGAAGTAGACTGTTAATGTTTAGAGAGGCAATCACCATTCCTTTCTTGGTGTCCAGTTTATCAGAACTGCCATTGTAATATTCCCCATCTGGGGAAATAGGCGAGAGGGAGACCATCCACAGTCACACACTGTTGGAGCTGAACTCAATATAAATTCTATTGACAAGGTATTTACAAGCACTATAGCAATTATAACATATAGGAATACTACAATAGCTATTTACGTCATTTCCTTGAATGTCAGAATACTACATCTCTCCCCTTGTTCAAGAATAGGAAGTATTCGATTCGAGATGTCTGCAGCTCCAAGTTTTTATTCAATAATTTTACGACATGTCCAGTTCTAGATTTATGATGATTTATGATTTATGATTACGTTGATGTTTAACAAATCCTTGACTTGAAAGTCTGTCTCATGTTTCTCTGCATCACTGTATCTGAGTTCAGCGTGTGTACTGTTCTGTGCCTTCTGTAACTTGCAATCGGACGATCGATCATTCCTTCCCTCTCTTTATGGTATCGTTGTTGTCGAGCAGATCCTTGAATATCGCATTTTATATGTACTTGGCCTTGTTCCTTTATCACAACTTCTTTACTTTGTATTTCGTAATTTTCGACAACGATCCATTTTTACAGTATTTACTTTTTGGCTCGCTTCGGTAGCCACTCCCACTTTCCTTGCGGAAATTGAACACGACGACCAGCTCCTCGATCAGCTTCTGTGAACGAGCTTCGTCTTTCGCTTTTAGTGATAAACTATGTAATGAGCAATAAGGATGAAGTGACGCCATATGTGAGAGACTGCGTAAATATCTCTTATTATTGTTTCTATTTTTACTAGGCTAAAGCATCCCATCCGAAAACGCCCAAGCACCACTGCGAAGGACTCTGTACCAGACCTCTCTAGGTTAGCACGAGGCCGCGTCCTGTGTGATTAGGCCGGCTCGTTTTTTGTGTTGTGATTAGGCAAACACAGGCCATTTTTAGGAATCGCTGTACACATTGATGATAAACAAGTTATGGATGATTATGGATGCGAAAAACATTACTTTATTGAATCATTTCTCCAGTATCGTGGTTCAGCATGCAACAATTTTGGTAGCAGAGGGTAGTTTCTTCAAATTTTAGTAGGATTCGTATTTGAATGTCAACATATTTCTGCTGAATCAAGCTGGAGAAAACTCGGTAACTACTGACTTTATTGGCATTAATTTTCCTATGGGACAAAGGATGAGCAACCAAGAAATGGAGGAGCTGCAGTTGTCGATTGAGGAAAGATTGTATGCCCTATCGTTGGTAAAGTTGGGAGAAGTTTTGGAATTTTTGAAGCTTGAAATTACAGATGGAGAATCACGGGCTCAAACCTTGAGGAAAATTAGAAAGGCTGTTGATGAGAAAGTGGATGCTGGAGGAGAACATGTTCAAGAATTTTTATTGGGTTTACAGGCAGTAATTATTGGAAGTAGACAGGAAGAAATAGAAGAAGATTATTCACAGTATGGTGATACAGAAGGTGAAAATCCTATTGCTGAAATTGAAGATTTGAAGCTGAAGTTCCAAAAAATATTGGATACCCAGTTGAGGGAGGTTGAGCAAAGGTATCAGCAACAAACAGGAGGTAAGAAGGTAGCAGCTCATGAATCAGATGCAACCATCAGCTCAAAAAATATCATCAGAATCAAAGATTTTAAGATAACTAGAGTAATTTCTAATGAAAAAAACCGTCTGCCCTATTCCAGTTTAAATAAGCAAATTGACAGTGCTTTGAAGAGGGGTTATCCAGAAAATGATATCATAGATGGGGTTATCAGTGCAATTGCCCCAAGTTTACACTTGCGCTCATATTTGGAAAGTATGAAAACCATAACACTTCCACAGTTGCAACAAATTTTGAGGAGCCATTATTGTGAAAAATCTGCAACTGAAGCCTATCAAGAACTGGCTGGTGTTGTACAGGAGCACAATGAAACCCCCCTTAATTTTCTCATGCGTGCTCTCAAGCTCAGACAACACATTTTGGCTTCTAGTCAAGAGGCAGGCTCTAAAATAAGATATGATGAAGGTTTAGTTCAAAGTGTTTTCCTAAATTCTCTGGAAACAGGTCTTATTGATGATTCAATTAGGTCACGCTTGCGGCCTTTACTTCAGTCAAAACAAGTCACTGATGAGCAGCTGATTCGTGAGATGAATTTAGCAATGTCAAGTGAAAATGAAAGGGCCAATAAGATCAATTCAAGGAAGTCAACTAGGAAACCTGCCCTGGTAAATAGCATAGCCACAAATGCAACACCTTCTTTGGCCAAAGAATCAAAACATGAAAAAGAAGATAAAGTTTTAGCCACTTTAAATGCAATTAAAGCTGATGTTGATAATTTGAAGGCAGCCTTTGCAAAACAGGAGCAAAATTCCACTAAGCAAAATAAAAGGGAGAGGAAATCTTGTCAACAATGTGCCTCTCAAGGTACAGGAAGTCAGTGTAGCCACTGTTTCATCTGTGGCTCAGGGGAACATTTTGCCCGCGGATGTCGACAAAGAAATCAGGGAAACAGGAGGCAGCTGCACCAGGGGGGGAAAGTGTAGCTGCGAAAAATTCCCCAAACATTTACTGCAATTTCTGCTCAAAAGTTATTAAATCTGATACTCGTCCACTGTGTAATGGCTGTAAAGTTGTTTTCTATTGTGACAAAAACTGTCAAAAGAGACATTGGAAAGACCACAAAATACTCTGTCAGGCAATGTCCTCTATTCAAGCCTCCAAAATTGATTGTAAAAGCCCTAGAAATAACCCTGTAGCCCACTTAACACCAAAAGAACATTTGAAAATTATACAGATTGTGGGTGAAAAATGTGTTTTTGAATGTTTATTGGATGGGAAAAGACAGTCATGCTTGTGGGACACAGGGTCCCAAGTATCCATCATGTCAAGGGAGTACTTGAATCAAAATTTTCCCCATCTTGAGGTTAAACAGTTGCAAGAACTGTTGGGTACTGAGCAAAGATTAGACTTACGCGCTGCTAATAATTCTGTAATTCCATATGCTGGTTTTGTTGAGGTTCAGTTTCATCTGTTGAGTGAAGATGTTTCTTCCAGTTTAACTGTACCATTCTTAGTAACAGATGCTCAACTTACAACACCAATTATTGGGTATAATGTGATTGATGAAATAGTTAACAAGGATCTCTTTGCAACCAACACAGAACAAGAAAAAAATGACTTCATCGAAACGAATGGTCTGCAAAATCTTTTGAAAGCGATGAAAAAATCATTCTCTGAAATCAGTGCAAATTCTGTTGAATCTTTGGTGGAATGTATAAAAACTAAAGATGACTTTCTGTGTGCAGTCAAATCACCAAAGCTAAGTGTTACCATACCACCCAAGCAATCAAGAATAATAAAGTGTCGTGCTAATGCTCAGGTGATTAACGCAAAAACATTTGTGATTTTTGAGCCTGATGAAACAAATACGTTACCTGCTGGTTTAGAAGTTTCACAAACACTGCTTCAAATATCAAAGGGCTCATCATGCAAAATTGGCTTAGAAATCTATAATAACTCTGATCATCCAACTGTTTTAAAAGCTAGAACTGTTCTTGGCAGACTTGAATTGGTCACATCAGTGACACCGTTTGATGTTAAGCTGAAAGAGGAAATTCAACACGGTGATGAGTCGGTTGTTTCGAAGCCCTCACCTTTTGTCTGTGGGCTTAACAAAGTGGAAGCAAATGCAGAAAACAATAGGGATTTCCTGGAACAGTTTGACCTAAGTAATCTATCAGCAGAGCAAAAAGAACTTGCAGCAAAGGTTTTAATTCAGGAACGCGGTGCGTTTTCACTCAACAGTGATGATATTGGTTGTGCGGAGGGACTGCAAATGCCTATCCCACTTCACGATCCAACGCCAGTGCAGAAAACATACAACGCAGTGCCAAAACCATTATACCCTGAAGTGAAAAGTTACATAGAGGACCTTCTGAATAGGGGATGGATCACTCATTCACAGTCTAACTATTCAAGCCCAGTGGTATGCGTGCGGAAGAAAGACGGTAGCCTACGCCTTTGCGTTGATTATCGTCAGTTGAATAAGCATACAATCCCTGATCGCCATCCATTACCCAGGGTGCAAGATACTCTAGAAAAGCTAGGAGGAAATAAATGGTTTTCTTTGCTGGACCAAGGCAAGGCGTATCATCAAGGTTTTGTAAAGGAAGAGGACAGACACTTGACAGCATTCATAACACCGTGGGGCCTATACCAATGGGTGCGTATACCTTTTGGATTGAAAAATGCCCCTGGTAGCTTTCAGAGGTACATGGAACAATGTCTGGTGGGATTGCGAGACACTATGTGTGTCCCGTACTTAGATGACATCATCGTTTACAGCCCTGACTTTGAATCACATCTAGCCCATTTGTGTGAAGTATTCAAAAGGTTACGCGAGAAAGGTATCAAGCTGAAAGCACAAAAGTGTGAACTTTTTAAGAACAAAGTGAAATACTTGGGACATATAGTTTCAGAAAAAGGGTATTGCACAGACAGATCGAATGTAAAAGCAGTAGAAATGTTGAAGAATGCTGTACCAAAGACTGTTGCTGATGTGCGACGGATTGTTGGTCTCTTAAATTACTACAGGAAGTATATCGAAAACTTTTCGCAAATTGCACAGCCAATCTTTGAACTGCTACAGACTTCAGATAAATCTGATAATAGAAGTAAAGCTATGAAATTAGGACAATCACAGCCGCAGAAACGCAATTCTAGTCAACCAATTAAATGGACAGATAAACACCGTCTCGCGCTGAATAAGCTAGTTGACTGTCTTATCACACCTCCAACTCTTGCATACCCAGATTTCAATTTGCCATTTGAGCTGCATGTGGATGCTAGTAATGCTGGCCTTGGTGCTGTGCTCTATCAGAAGCAAGGGGAACAGCTACGTGTGATCTCGTATGCTTCTAGAACACTGACAGCGTCAGAACGTAATTACAACTACCATTCAGGCAAGCTAGAGTTTTTAGCCCTCAAATGGGCCATCTGCGATCAGTTTCGAGACCTCTTACTTTATGCGCCAAAGTTTACTGTCTACACGGACAATAACCCGTTGACGTATGTAATGACAACAGCCAAGCTCAATGCTACAGGTCAAAGATGGGTTTCCGAATTAGCAGATTTTAATTTTGACATAAAGTACCGTCCAGGGAGATCAAATGTAGCTGCAGACTTCTTGTCCCGTATGCCCATCAACATAGAAGATTTCATGTCCAGTTGCAGTAAAGAAGTAACATCAGCTGAATTTGAAGCTATGATAAATGCATCCAAAGTATCAAGTGATTGTTCAACTATCTGGATAGCAGCCTTGTCACCATCGGCTGATGCTTATGATTTAAGCGAGAGTGAACTGGCCAAGCCAGACAGCGTAAAAACATTTAACACTGCAGATATAGTCCAGTCACAAGCCAATGACAGCGTGATCTCACCTATCTTGGAATATATGAAGAAGGGCATCAAACCGTCAGTTGAAGAGAGAAGGAACTTGTCATTCTTAACAAAGAGCTTACTTCGTGAATGGAATAAGCTAGAAATAGATGACAGTGGATTGTTATATCGGAAAACTACTGAGTACAAGCAACTAGTCTTACCAAAGAAATTCCATAATATGGTGTTTGTAGAATTACACAACAAATTGGGCCATCTTGGCAGTGAAAGAGTTCATCAACTTGCGTTACAGAGATTTTACTGGCCCAGAATGAAGTCAGACATAGATCATTACACATCACACGTATGTCATTGCTTGAAACAACGTCGTCCTAATGAAAATATCAGAGCACCGATGCAAAGCATAGTCACATCTCATCCGTTTGAACTAGTATCTATTGATTTTCTACGCCTGGAACAAAGTCAAGGAGGGTACCAGTATATACTTGTCCTGATGGACCATTTTACGCGGTTTGCCCAGGCCTACGCCACCAAAGATAAGAGTGCAAAGACGGTAGCTGATAAGATCTACAATGACTTTGTACTTCGATTTGGATTCCCAAATCGTTTGCATCATGACCAAGGGCCTGAATTTGAGAATGAACTGCACACGTGCCTGGAAAAATTGTGTGGAATACAGCACTCAAGAACCACCCCGTACCACCCCCAGGGTAACGGGCAGGTGGAGCGGTTCAACCAGACTCTCCTGGCTATGTTGAGAACACTGCCCGAAAATAAGAAATCACGCTGGCGGGACTATTTGAATAAGATGGTGCATGCTTACAACTGCACGAGGCATTCAACTACAGGCTATTCACCTTTCTTCTTACTGTACGGCAGGTCACCACGTTTACCAATAGATCTTATATTGAAGACCAGTACTGATCAGACACCAAACCAAGGAGATTATCCCAGTTATGCTGCAAAATGGAAAAAGGTAATGCGTGAAGCATATCAGATAGCGTCAAAACGTGCTCTGTCATCACAAGAACGAAGCAAGCAAACATATGATAAACGTGTACGCCACACAGTTCTGGAGCCAGGGGATCGAGTCCTTGTCAGGAACTTGCGAGAACGAGGAGGCCCTGGAAAGTTGAGGTCTTATTGGGAAAACAAAGTGTACAAAGTCGTTAAACGTATGGGAGAGGATAGCCCAGTCTATCAAGTAACTCTAGAGTCTACACCTAGTTCTAAACCACGTGTCTTGCATCGCAACCTCATGTTACCATGTGACGATCTGCCAGTGGAACAACCGAAGCCTAAACAGAAAAGAAAGACAAATACTCAGTGCCATCGACCAAGACTGGAAACTGAACTTGAATCTCGTGACCAGGCATCAACCGACTTGGAGACTGAGGATGATGAGTTGATATTCTACGTTGATAGATCACCCAAAGAAGATGTACCGGTAGTTAGCACACCAACACGATCAGTACATTCAAGACCACCAACACCATATCCCAGAGACCCAGACATAGCCTCAGCCACGCAGTCACCAGAGACACTAGCTGAACCTGACAACGAGAATGAGGGCATAGCACCGGAAGAACATATCGGCGGTTCAACAGGAGACCTTGAGTCATCGTTTGCGTCAACTGATACACCAAGTACACCACCACTTCGCCCACAACGCTTCAGAAGACAACCGGAAGTTTTGCAGTACGCAAGATTTGGACAGCCATCATCGTTTCCAGTATGTAACGTCGTACAGACGCCACAAAGACCAGCATTTGTCTATTGTCCACCACAGTTTCAACCAAGACTATCATATATGATGCCAATGCCATTTGGTTACTAGACTTTGAATAACGAAAGCTTGAGTTATCATTTTTGTGTTGCCGTTGTTTTCAAGTAATTAAAGACTCTTTCGCTGAACTACTGCAGAGATAAATTGCATGAACATCTCACGATCAGAACCTCTATTTCGGGATTAGAATCCCTGTTCAATACTTACCATGACTTTGTCGATTGCAACCTATGCTATCATTGGATAATTCAGAATCTGTGTCTCATTTGACGCTAAACGGTCATAGAAAAGACCAAGAGATACATAGACTTAACAATGATCATTCGAAGTGGATATTATAACAGTTCTTACAAAAAAAGTTTTGAAGAGAGAGTTTTAAGCTGAGCGTCGCAAGGATTGACTCAACTAATTTAACAAATTATGGACCGGATCCACCATAATGATGTTAAAGAGACAATACCAGTTGTGAGCTGAGATGTCATCGTTGAGTACTATTTCTAAGAAGATTGGACTTCTCATTTGAAGAGGGGGAGAATGTGAGAGACTGCGTAAATATCTCTTATTATTGTTTCTATTTTTACTAGGCTAAAGCATCCCATCCGAAAACGCCCAAGCACCACTGCGAAGGACTCTGTACCAGACCTCTCTAGGTTAGCACGAGGCCGCGTCCTGTGTGATTAGGCCGGCTCGTTTTTTGTGTTGTGATTAGGCAAACACAGGCCATTTTTAGGAATCGCTGTACACATTGATGATAAACAAGTTATGGATGATTATGGATGCGAAAAACATTACTTTATTGAATCATTTCTCCAGTATCGTGGTTCAGCATGCAACACATAACTCAGCTTTCCGTGAGTATGCTCACTTTGTCTTCTCTTGTGTTTGTGTAATGCGAGCAAGGACTTTTCTGTACGGCTTCTTTTGCGTAATTTACCTTCTCCACCACACCTCTAACAAGATGTCCGTGTATTTACGTGGATACAGGCTTTCTTTGGCTGTTCCAGCGTTGCGCGATAAAGGTTTGTGCGATTTAGTTTCGTGTGTGTTTTGTCTTTTTGGGATTTTCTATTCTCTGTTGAGTTTTGCCCTCTTCTGGCAGGATGCTTTGATCAATGAAGTAAAGAAACTTTTATGTTTCGTTGTCATTAACGAACTTGAATCGGGCCTAACCTTTCGGGGTTGTTCCTGTTGTGCTGCTCTCTTCTCCCCCTTGGAATTAAATGATACTTGTTGTTACTTCTGTTTGGCTTCGACTTGAATTGATGCAAAGGAGACTTTCCTTGATATTTCTCTGAGTTTTTATGCTTTATCCTCGTCGCCAATGTAATATTCCCCATCTGGGGAAATAGGCGAGAGGGCGACCATCCACAGTCACACACTGTTGGAGCTGAACTAAATATAAATTCTATTGACAAGGTATTTACTTTTTTTTCCATAAGGCATCTAGGCCAAGAGGGCCTCTAACCTAATTACAAACAAACTAAGATTACTGTTGCATAAAACAATTAATAACACAGGAATCTATGCATGTGAGGTTAAAGCTACGAAATGATGATAAAAAACGAAGTATGGTACGTGAATCTTTGAACAAAGGATATTTATATTTGAAATTCTGATTTATTTTGAAGCATTTCAGGAAAAAAGTTGCCAACAAATTAAGGCAGTACTTATCCTCTTGACTTAGCAACCAGATGAATTTGTTATGGATGCTTAGTTGACTGACATTTGGGTACAAATCAGCTATTTTTGTTTCGAGCAGTTTCCTTTCACCTTGGAACTGAGGGCACACCATTACAAAATGGATTTCATCACCAATGGTTTTGGTTCCTATTGACAAACAGTATTTACAGTGCCTATCACACCTAGGTGTCACATCCTTTCCAAATCTTCCAGCTTCAATTTCAAGATTGTGCGCACTCATTCTCAGTTTTGAAAAGCATTGCCTTCTTTTGAAATCATTGATAGTGTCTAGGTATGTTTCGAACTTAAAAACCACCTTTATCTGGGCATAAGTGCAAAGTTTTTTGTTCTGCACTAGGTGCTCATTAATATTAGACATGACGTAATTTTCGAAATAGCTTCTAACCTTTGATTTAATCGTAGAGATGTTGTCACTTGATAGAATATTATATTTGCCTTGCAATTCACGTACCATGGATACCCAGTTAACATAACCTAGATAAGCAGATTCGCAAAGGAAGCGAAAGGACTTACAGGCGAATCGATGTGGTTCTGAATCATTCAGAGAGATCAATCTTGCATAGAATTTCAACATGGAGACATGTCGATTCAACTGTAGGGGAATTGTTCCTAATTCAGCATAAACTGCGTCTGTACAAGTGGTTGATTTCACGCCCAAGATATACTTGCATGCAGGGAGGTGTAGTCGTTCTAATGTAACGAATTCTTCATGACCCCAAATTTCGGAAGCATAATTCAAGATAGGAGCATTGGTTTGATCGAACAAATAAAGAAACAGTCTTGGATGTAGGCCATCAAAATCCTTGCATTTAGAAATGAGGGAATAGTACGCCTTATTAGCCTTTTGCTTTACTATTTCAACGTGCTCATTGAAAGAGCAGTTAGATTTAATTGTGACGCCCAGGTATTTATAAGAGTCACATTCTTGTATTTCATTTTCACCAAACAGCCATGTTTGTTTTGATTTGATTTTCCTCTTATGTTTTCTTAAAACCATTATTTTAGTTTTGTCAATATTGACACTCATTTGAATCTGTTTCGTGAAGTCATACAACAAATCAATTTGTTTTTGGAGATCTTCGCCAGATTCTGCGAGTAATATTAGATCATCTGCATACAGTAGGGAATGAACCACATCTTCACCGAATCTAACTCCATTTTGAGCTAATAGCCTCGTTTAAATCATTTAGAAATAATGCAAAAAGTATTGGACTCAGCAGGCATCCCTGTCTAACCCCACGAGAACAGCTAAAGAAATTGGTAAGACCATCGTTGGTAAGACCATTTACAAGCGCTATAGCAATTATAACATATAGGAATACTACAATAGCTATTTACGTCATTTCCTTGAATGTCAGAATACTACAGCCATTACTATCAATTATGTTTGGTGGAGTAACCAGATTCACATTTGTTCTCTCATAAGGTCTATCATCAATGTTATTAAGTCAGATATCATTTATAAAATTCTTAAAATTATTAGCAAGAAAAGTATGCCTTTACGATTGAGGTGAAGTTTCTTCATACCTAAGCCCGTGTCATCAATGTTCTTATTGTCTATTAGGTACACGTTGTTCCTCGTGGCAACTTCTCGTAAAATGGCGTTGTGCGAATCCACTTTCTTTGCAAAACCTTGCTTGTCTTTTCTAACAGTACAGAGGGAAACTGCAATCTCTGTATCCGGTGACTCAGCCTTAACCATATCGATGACTTTTTGGGTGTTTTTATCAGTATCTTTCCCTGCAGTGATATCGTTGGTGCCAAAATGAACGATAATCAAATCAGGCTTCTTTCTGATGATTGGCTTCACATGATCGATCATATCTTCGGTGTTGTCGCCGGGGTATTTCCTCACTTTCACAATATGGTTGCGTGATAACGCCTTTTCTTCTATGCCATTTATGATTGAGTCTCCGAGAACATACACCCTTTTCCTTTCTTTTTCTTGTTATTGAATCTTTTTTATAGGTGCTTGTTGTTGTGTCGCAGCCACTTTACTATCGCTGCTGGCATTTGCATTACCTGGCTCGCTTTCATTTAGCCCTTTCTTAGGCTTTGGACCCATTCATTTCACCGTTTGCCATTGTGCGAGGTTCAATGGGATCAGAACTCAGTTTTTGTCCTTCGCTTGGAAGGGGTTTCGAGGGACAGAGTTGACTTTCAATATGGAGGAGGGCCTTGTTTTCTGGTCTCGGGGATTCCAAAAGTTTATCGATAATGGTTTGTTTATAGGCAAGTTGCCTTTCTAATGATGTTATCCTATCCTCCATACTTTTGATCAGGAGCCTTTCGTAATCCAGAGATTTTGCAGGCGACGATTTGTGTGACTCTGATGTTGATCTGTTTGAAATGAGTGCTTTCAGTCCCAGAAGCTCGCCGTGCATATATTTCTTAAATCAAGCAGGTCCTCGTAAAAATGGTCTTGTTGGTGAGGGGTATCATCTCCAGGAAGACTCAAATCTGAAAGATTAATTTGTGAATTCTCCTGGATGAGGGATGTTGCTGTTTGTGAGCTATCTTCGAGGCTAGAGGATGGCGTTGTACTTGAAATAAAGTATGATGTACTTCCATCCGCATAAGTCTCAAGGCGAATGGAGCCTTCGGAATTTAGGCCATCTATCATTTTCAATGCATCATCTGCTGGAATGTCAAATTTCGATGAAAGATGAGATACCAAGCGATCTTTATCAGGTCTTTTCTTTGATTTCTTGCGAATTTCGTTGATTGCATTGAGAACCAATTCTTTTTCTGAAGATGCGTTGTCCATATTTGAAGTAATCGTTGGAGCAAACAAAAACCGGCGGCGACGTCGTTCAGAAAAATGTTCCCATTTAACGCAACCGTCCCCGATGTGTCCCCGAACTTTATTTTTTTTTATTTTTTTTATTTTATTCTTATTTATACACAATACCCTATCAGCATAACAAAGTAAATATAAATGTTGATAATATCATGAAAAATTAAAGCTGCTCTTCCAAGGGGTTGTGTTTGTGTCCCTCTACCTCAAGAACTCCCTCAGTCTTACTTTGAAGGAGCTCAATGAGGCAGAGTCTCGTATTTGCTTTGGGATCTCGTTCCAGGCACTTGCTCCCTGGTATCCAAAAGACTTTTTGCAGTACTCAAGACAAAGCCGAGGAATTTCGAAATCATCAATTTTTCTTGTGTTATATTTCGAAATATTCGACCTAGGAGTGAATTTATTTTTGAGGTTCTCTGGGCAGAGTCCATTTTTTATCTTGTATGTAGTAATTAGCTGGTCATATTTTATTAGATTGCGTACATCGAGCCAATCGCATACCCAGCCATCTTTGTGCCTTGCGCATTCAATTAGTCTGCGTGCCCTGTTTTGCAGCCTCTGTAGGGATTCCAGTTTTGTGTCCGACAGACATCCCCAAACGACACCGCAACACCCCAGACGGCCCCCAACCAACGCCCGACAAACAGCCGCCAACCGCCCCCGGGAGAGGATGCCCCCGAGCCCAAACATCGCCCCCAATCCGCCCCCCACCTCTCGCCCCACGGCCTCGAGCCGTTCTTCCCAACCCACACCTCCGCCCATTATGACACCAAGATACCCTGCCCCCTGAGCTCTGCACAACCCTCGACCCCCCACTTCGAGGTCAGGGAAATCTTTGGCCCCGCCCAGCCGCCCCGGATGCCCCACCAACATAAATCCGCTCCCCCCCCCCAGCACTCAGGCCAAGCCCGCCCTGCCCCATCCAGGACGAAACAAGATCAAGTTCGCCCTGTCTCGAACCTGTCTGTCAAGAACCTGTCTCGGCGACGCGTCGCCGACTGTTACGATCATATGGAAACCAGGCTTAACTAAAGCCTGGTTTCCATATGATCGCAACAGTCGGCGACGCGTCGCCGAGGCAGGCTCGGAGACAAATCGGCGACGATTTTGTTAAATGGAAACATTTTCTGAACAACGTCGTCGACGTCGCCGATCAGACGGGGACGGTACGGGGACGCATCGAAAGAGTTGAGATGAGTTCAAAGCTTTGTTTCCATATGATCATAACAGTGATCGTTTCCATATGTCGCTGACTGATCGGGGACACGTCGCCGAAGCGTCGCCGACTGTTACGATCATATGGAGACCAGGCTTAAAACGACACTATCATCACTTGTGCTCTTATGCAAGAAGTGATTCATAACTTTCTGAAATTTTGGTTGACATTGCCGGTTTCCACTCCTACAGAGTTGTAATCATTGCAGGAGTTGGGAGAAGGATTGTTGTATAGTTTATCGAAAAAGGCGCATAGCCATGGGAGCGATTTATGGTTCAACTGGGAGTGGATTGCAGTAGAGCTGTGGATATTTGTCTTGAAAACAGTTGAGGTAGGTTTATAGACATTAAATTATCAGTTTGTGCTCGCCTTTTGCTCAATTTTGTAGGATTTGCTACGCAAAAATGGCTGCAATGATTTTCATAATGCCATAAATCGGCTAATTTTAGCGATCGCATAGCGATGCCGAAAACACTTATGGTCCGAGGTATGGAGAGTCTTCTCCCGTTGAAATTTTGATGAAAATCGACATAGCCGAGCGTGCAATGTTTTTTTTCGGGATGGTGGTCAAAACGGTCAAAAATGGCCTAAGTTTCGCCGCAAAACGCGGAAGTAAACACAACGACGGCACTTGATTGGTCAATATTAGGAGAAACTGTGATCTGACCAGAGCGTGACTGACAACCCCTTGGGATCTTTGGACAAAAGAAAAGATTTGTCCGCTATGCTTTTGTATGTAAAGTCTCGAGCTTCGCAAGAAGCATGCCCCCAACGATCTCCCTGGGCTTTACTTAACTTGTTGAATCCCTGGATGGCAAGACAGGGATTCTAGACTGATGACATGTCGTAGTTGCGCTCCTTGATAAACCGATAATCGCTATAACTACGACTCATGATCAAGCTATTCGAAAAATCGGCCAGTTGAGGCTAGTTGAGGCCAGCCTCGTAATGATAATTCCGGTTCCGCGGAATACACATAAAGCGGGTGTCCATGGTCGGCAAATTATCAAGCATGTCTTTTGATCTGTGCATGAGCGACAGGACACAAAAAGATTGGGTCGGGCCTAAGCTACTCTCGCAGTGATTACTGAGACCAACGTTATGAATTCAGTTTGCAATCAATATGTAATGATGTAAGGAATACTTACTCGTGTTCTTGTTCTTCTCTGTCATTTCCTTGCCTTGCAATTTCTGCCAAATACAGCCAGCATCGGAGCTAGATTCCCCTTCCACGACAGAACTGGCATGGCGAATATATTTTCGCTCCTCCGCACTCACCTTTTCAAAACTACGCGGTGAGTGCGGAGGAGCGAAAATATATTCGCCATGCCAGTTCTGTCGTGGAAGGGGAATCTAGCTCCGATGCTGGCTGTATTTGGCAGAAATTGCAAGGCAAGGAAATGACAGAGAAGAACAAGAACACGAGTAAGTATTCCTTACATCATTACATATTGATTGCAAACTAAATTCATAACGTTGGTCTCAGTAATCACAGCGAGAGTAGCTTAGGCCCGACCCAATCTTTTTGTGTCCTGTCGCTCATGATCTGTGTTGTTGTTCTTTCTTTGCCTGATAACTCCCAAGTGCTCCCGTCTCTTCATGGCATTCTTTCATGCATTCATTATGGGCTCGGAAAACAGAATCATTTTGTGAAATCAACTTTTCGTATAGCATAGGTCGCAATGCTGATCCTCTCTCGACGAATCAGATCACAAATAGAAGGTCCTGCGATCTCATTGGTCGCGCCATTTTTGGGGCGATTTTGGCTGGATTTTCAGTTAGTTTGATTATCAGGCCCAGATGAAGCGCAGTGGCGGCATCCAATTCAATGAACGAAGGGGAAACTGGGACTGAGGTAGTTAGTCTAAGGGAATTCCACCCTGACACCACGTTTTATTAACAATGATAATAATGGTAATGATGATAAAAAATAAATCACCATCAAAGTAAACAGAAAACGAAAAGTAATGAGTAATGATGATAATAATCGTAATTTGTGCCTTTTTAGCACACATTGCGCATGCAGACACAACTGCACCCGGGATATGTGATTGGTTGATCAAAATCAAGCCATTGTCAAGCCTGGTTTTCATTAGAATGCTCTAAGACAATGATCGGCTATGAATTACGATTTAATGAAAACCAGGCTTAATGCAAGCAGTGAAAAATAGAGCGAATTATGTCGCGAACTTTCCCTTGGAAGTGGGTATTTCAAAGATTTGCATGCTGCCGCACAGTGCAAATTGACTGTAGGCATGTTAATTTCTTTTGTCCTTTGTTTATATTTCAATTTTGTTTGAATAGGTCAGTATGAAAACTATTGACCTGCAAAAATCAAAGATCTTTGGTATAAATATGACATGAAATGAAATAAAATGAAATGAATTATGAAATGAAATTATGTTGCAACCCCAGCGAAAGCATTTTGTTTGCCGATTCATTTTAACCCTATTTCACATGGGAGGGCCTTTTTCGCCCCCCCCCAACCAAACTTTTCTACACTGCGCCGAAACGACACAAGATATGATGACCAAACCTTTGTGACTTTTACTCAAATTTAATTGGCAATCAAAATTTAAATGCCTCATTGTTCTAGATTTGATCACGTGACCACGATAGCACCATATTTGGAGAGCCAGTTGATAAAAAACAGCTTTGAACATCCATAATTTCTTTGTTTCTCATCCGAATTACTCGAAACATGTATCATTCGATTGCTCTTGATGAGAGCTTTCACTTGATATATAATGTTTGCTAATTTGCTGACATCAGCAAAATTTAATATCTTTGACGTCATTTATGTTTATGACGTCATTTTTCGAATAAATTAATGTATTAATTAAGATTTTTGTTGCAATTTAGCTTAATCTCGTTTGTTTTATGTGTCAGAAATAGCAAGAAAACTACGGAAAACTGCAGTGACAATAAGTAGAAAGGAATAAAGAGATAATTAAGCGCTAATTGGTCTATGAATAGATACTTTATATTGCTTCAAAGTACATATTTTAATTTTACAATGTATTTCCTATCATTTAAGACTATTCTCATTAAAATCGGTTGAGTATTCAATTAAATAGAATTTTTCTTGCGAAGCAGCTATAAATTGGCCAGTTTTCCTTTGTTTTTGGTTGCCTAGCAACAAATCACGTGATTAATTAATTGCCATTGTTATATTTGAAAAGCTTATTGTCCAAAGAACAATGGAGGAATGTTTCATTGTTATGCCTTCTGTAGTTTCAAAGAAAAAGAGGGGGGCGAAAACAACCCTCCCCATCCCAAAATATCGAAAAAATTCCCCATGTGAAATAGGGTTGAGGTAAAATAATCAATGTTTGAAACTAATTCTGCTAATAGAATTAACAATAACCTGTTTTTTGAAAACCTTTGCCCAAATATGACAGTGTCACCTGTCACGTGCCACCTATTGTTCCGAAATTCCATTATCAAAATTTTAAAAGTCAGGGAGGTTGGGGGACCATAGGTTTTGCCTTTAATGAATGAATGGAAGAAGAAAAGGACACGATACCAATGTCGCTCGTCGGATCCGAGGATGCTTGCAGTGATAAAACGTGAATAAGTTTGAAAGCTCTGAAGAAGTTCTGCATGGCAGGACGAAATATTGGCATCTAATATATATATTTCTTAAGTTTGCACATATTTGCTGTTGTTCTTCGTCGCATTGCAGTGTTCCTGCTTTCAAACTCTTTAATGAATGCCCTGCAAAAAATCCGCTGAGGGCTGGAAAGCACCCTTTCCACAGTTGCATTAGGGTCAACGGTTAACTTATTGGTGTTTTAGTGACAAAGGTATACTCAGAGCTGCAAAAACTTGTTGACCTTCCTCCAAACCTGAAATTTATGCTCTCAACCTTCCTCATTTTAACACAATGTAAAATTACTGGAAAACAGCTCTACGGTGTTTTGTAAACTATACAAAAGTATGTAATTGGGGATCTTCCCATATGATTCATTAATTGAAAGGTACTGGGGCAATGAAGGGGGTACAATGAGTTCAAGGTGAGAACATCTAAAAGCTACTGGGTGTCCAAAAAATGTACTCCTGTTTGCAAAGTCGCCAAGATTTGATTACGAAAGTTATCATAAAATTTTTTCGTCTCTTCAATCAACAATTCAAATACATTTAATGATGGTGAACTATATGTTCTATTTACTTAACGGGTATGAAACAATGCATCGAAAACCTCATTCTAAGCAACACTGTTTAAGCAACATCGCTAATCTTGCCTCAAAAACCGTTTACATTGAAAATTTTGCAGTATTCTTCAAGTCCACAATAACGTTTCACGTTTCATTCTGATATTCATGACCAAATAAGAAACTTAACATAACAAAAGAAATCACTCAAATAAACATAAGTGCTTTCTTGCAAAGGCTTCGAAACCAGGCAACACTAAAAAGAGCTTGGTTCAATTAATCGAGAAATAAATCAAGCGATCAGCTTTGCCTACAAAAATAATTTTTTATCTACTGGTAAGAAAAATAAATTTTTGAAGATCTACCTTACAATAAAATTTTGGTGATTTTGCAAGCAGAAGTACTTTCTGGGACGCTTTTCAAAAGTAATTTTTTCCAGACACATATGCATATGTCCTCATAGACTTTCTCTCTTTCGTCACATTGTCTGATCAAACCTGATTGTTCTTCTTTAATATAGTTTTGAAATATAACCTCACCATCTACATTATGTTGACATGATTTTCAATGGTTCTATGTATTTATTGATGATTTATGTTCTAAATCTATGCCAACAATATAAAGTTTTATTTTTGACAACTAAACCTTCCTCAATTTTTGGCCAAAACCTTCCTCCAAACCAGGTTTGTAGGTTTGCAGTGTTTTTGCGTCTCTGGGTATACTATGGTATTCTCTAAAAAGAAAGAGATTCCGAAGTGCAGCATCAAGATAGATGGAGTAGAACTTGAGCAAGTGAAGCAATTTAATTATTTGGGTAGTATCCTTACTTCAGATGGCAGAAGCAAAGTCGAAATTGACAGGAGAATCGGACAAGCAAAAAGCGCATTTGGAAATATGACAAATATTCTAAGTAACAAAAAAAATCTCAATCCAAACAAGGCTTAAAACATTAAAAGCTTATATCTGGCCCATCATGAAATACGCTTGTGAAACATGGAACATTGGAAAAGAAGAAGGAAGGAAAATTGATAGTTTTGAATTTTGGTGCTACAGGAGAATGCAAAAAATCAGTTGGACCGAAAGGAAAAGTAACGATGAAGTGCTGAGGTCAGTAGGCGTAGAGAAAGAGTTACTGAACGGAATCAAAGAACAACAAATGAAGTTTTTCGGACATATAGTTAGAGAAGGAAACATAGAAGAATTGATCACAACAAGAAGAATTGAAGGCACTAGGGACAGAGGGAGACAAAGAATAAAACAGCTTGACAACATCAGAGGTTGGTTAAAACTAGACAGGAGCTGCGAAGTAATTCACAGTTGCCGAGATAGAGAGCAATGGAGGTCCATGATCGCCCAAGCCATACGGCATGGCACCTGAAGAAGAAGAAGAATGACAAAGGAAGGCCATTCATGTATAAGATGAAAAGAGGCCTGATCTAGGACGCTTTTGGAACACTACATTCTTTCTGTTCTTTTGTGAAAGCTTTTCTTTCATTGACACCTCTGGAGGGACCATTATGGAAACAAGGTTGTATTGACCTTTTAATGACATCCCTGCCATTTTTAAACTGGGGGTGTTTTTAATCTATTTTTGCCTTTGAAATGTTTCTTTTTTTCGCCACGCTAAATTATAAAATACAATTGGAAATCCATAAACCTATGAGCCTTTCACCCCGATATTTTACTGTAAATATAGAGCTATATGGGGCGAGAGATAAGAAGCTGGTTTCATTACCAACAATCAAGCAGGGTGCAATGCTGCAAGGTAAATGGACGCTCTCCAGGTTGAAAAGTTACACAACGTTTATTGCTGAAAAGTTGACAGTAAAGTTGCATTTTTGATATTTTTGATGGATAATTTCTGTTAAAGCTAGTTTGATAATATATGTATGGGGTATTTTCTCGATTCTGAAGATCATTAAAGAATTCATCCTTGATCTTATGCTTGAAGATGTTGACGTTATTAGATCATTTTAGGCCCGATTGTAGACTCTTCCAAATTTTGGGTCTTATATAGGAGAGACCATTTTGCCCCGTGTTAGTCTTTCGAAATGGTTGATTTAGTTTATTTTTAGATCTTCGAGAGATCCGGCCCTGGCAAACTGGTGAGAACATCTCCGACATATAGGAAGGGGCTCAATTATCAAAAAACTTGAAAACATTTGTAGCAGTGCATTTTTCAAATCTCTCTTTTGTGGGGAGTCAATTTATATCTTTAAACGGACGCCATATAGCTCAGATCATATATTTCCAACGTATGTTGGGGTATGTTGTCACTTACAATCTACTTATTTAGATTAATCATTTAGCGTTATGTTTTGGCAGAATCAATATGGATGCTTTCTTTCAACCACAGAATCAACAGCATGTGCAGATACTTTCTTTAAATTTGCTTGTGACATAACTGTCAGTAAAAATTACTGCACTGCCGACCCATCCCACTTGAACAGACAGAAAGCGGAAGCTGGCTGCAGAAAGTCATGCGGTTATTGTCAACGTAAGTCACAGTGCTCTCGCTTATGACTTTACTATCTTGATACAATTGCCAGGGGCGCACATTCAAATTTTGTTTCGGGGGGGGGGGTGTCAACATGTTTTGGACCGACTAAATTTTTTGGACCGACCAACGTGTATAGCTGTCCGTACTCATTAGGAACTTGATACAAGCAATGCAGAATGACTGGGAGCGCTAAAAGGAGGGCTAAAAGGAAATTTTTTGTGGATGCGCCCTCCATTTTGGCTTGGAGCACCTCTCCTGATCCCATGTTTGCCGGTTCTAGAAAAAATTTTTGCCATATTGTGGCAAGTTGTTTTCCTAAATTGGCATCTTCAGGATGAAGTTTCAAGTAAAAACCACTCTCTTGGCTTAGAAAAGCAGAATTTTTTTTGAAAAAAAAATTTTCGCACACAAAGCTAAAATCGCTTTAGAGAAGATAGGAATCAAATGTTTTAGCCGATTTTTGCTCGTGGCCCATGGCCGGAAACCTTCAAAACCTCATTTTCATGGACCAATCAGATGGTGAATAAGCGAGGAAGACAGAAGAAATGTGTGAAAATTTTTCTCAACTTTACCTACCTTCATAAAACACAACCAGGACAAAAAACTGCTGGAAATTTCCCGGATTTTTTTGAAGGAATCTATTCGCCAGATGTTTGGGTATCCAGATTTGGATGCCGGTTTAAATACCTCGCGGTTTCTCAAAGTTATAGCCTTTCCAAAACCGATGAGGCACTAAACCTTAAACAGTAGAGACTCTGGGTTAAGCCCTGTTTACACTACACCAACTAACCTGGGTTCGCCCCGGGCTAGAACTAACCCAGGTTCGCCCCAGTTTTGTTTACACTGCCTTTTGCTCACATCACAGTGTAAATACGAACCTGGGGCAAACCTGAGTTTGTTGATACATCGCATGCGCATAGCGGATGTTGCATCTCAGATTCCTAGAAACAAAATGGCGGAAGAAAGTCAGCTTTGGGGCATATTTCATGAGGCAAATCTGTCTCTTGAAATTAATCGTTTTCTCCATGCATTAAATAGTTCTATTACCTCTTCATCGTCCCACGTCGACTCTCTATCAGTTTTACCTTGGCTGTCGCTCATGGTTAAAAGTGTTCAAAGAGGTTGCTTCAATCGTCACCAACTCGCATGAAAACAAAACACGAGAATTCACAGTAATGAGTAACTGCTGTGCAACAAGGACAGATTTTGTTTTGAGCCAATCAGCGAGTTTGTTTACATCTGGAAGATTGACCAATCACACTACGTAATCTAAGATCACGTGATACACTGTGATTTTGCGGGAAATCAGAAGCTGTGGGGATGAATACAAAAATACCCTCCCGCAAAAACCGACGACGTGCAAGTGGATTTTTGACCAACCATAAACGTTTCTATATTTTCTGTTAGACTACAAGCTTGCCGAAAATTCTACCGCCTCGGATTTTGATATTCAACTTAGATCAAGAGAAATCTTTGTTCGAATAACGCCTTAAAATCAGATTAGCGCCCAATGTCTCAGGTTCAACAGAAAGATATTTCTTCACCAACTACTTCCATATTTTGCACAAAGGCAACAAACATTGATTCGTAGACAACATGAAACTTATCTCCATGAAATTTTCGGTGTTGCACAGCTTTCAAAAGGGGCACTATCTGCTGTGATACCGAGCGCAATATCATCTTCTGTAGCACTAGAATCACATTGTAAAGGGCTAAGTCCTGACGCAACTCAACAAGAAACTACCAATAATGTCCAAAACAAAATGCAAGTCCCAAAGTACTCACCAATTTTCAAGCAAGGCTGGTAAAGTCGAAAAATCCATAGGTTGCATGCGAACAAACGAACCAAGCCAGAATAATTGATTATTTCCACTAGTTTGAGAAGCACGGTCCTCACTGCACTACAGCGTTGATGAAACGTCTACTCCTCTCAAATTCTGAGCTAGAAATGGTGCAAGACTGATGACGTCTCAAAAAGCAGCGTTAGTTCGCATAAACAAGTCGATTTCTTATCCTTAGATAATTATTTGTCGGTTTATCGAGGGAAAAGTTGGGAAATAGACAACAGGATCAGGATAGATTCTGATGAAGGGGTCAGGTCAAGTGAAATGTACAACTCATTTATTCTCCTGTACTGTTGTCTATTTCCCAAATTGTTATCTCAAAAACTGTGAAATAATTATGTAAGGATAAGAAATCGACTTGTTTATGCAAACTAATGCTACTTTTTGAGACGTGATCAGTCTTGCTCCATTTTAGCCCTGAATTAGAGAGGAGTAGACATCTCATCAACACTGTAGGGCAGTGAAGACTGTGGTGCTCAAACTTGTGGAAATAATCAATTTTCTGTCTTAGTTCGTTTGTTCGCATGCAACCTATGGTTTCTTGGACTCATCCAATGTTGGTTCATCATAGAAAATGGAGAATGGGTGAGTACCTTGTGACTTACACTTTGTTTGTGACATTATTGGTAGAGTTTCTTGTTAAATTGCCTCAGAACTTGGCCCTTTAGACTGTGATTGTAGTGCTTCAGAAAACGATACCGCTGTCGATGGCGTAGAAGAAACTGCCCCTACTGAAAGCTGTGCAACACCGAAAATTTCATGGAGATAAGTTTCACGTTGTCTTCGAATCAATGTTTGTAGGCATTGCGCAAAATATGGAAGTAGTCGGTGGAGAAATATCTTTCTGCTGAGCCTGAAACATTAGACGTTAGCCTGATTTTAAGGCGTTATTCGAACAAAGATTTCTCTTGATCTAAGTTGAATATCAAAATCCGAGGCGGTAGAATTTTCGGCAAGCTTGTAGTCTAACAGAAAATATAAAAACATTTATGGTTGGTCAAAAATCCACTTGCACGTCGTCGGGTTTTGGGGGAGGGTATTTTTGTATTCATCCCCACAGCTTCTGATTTCCCGCAAAATCACAGTGTATCACGTGATCTTAGATTACGTAGTGTGATTGGTTAATCTCACAGATGTCAACAAACTCGCTGATTGGCTCAGAACGAAATCTGTCCTTGCTCTGCTGTGCTGGTTGGCGCGTAATTTGCGAATGCGCATGTGTCCTACTCATCCTAACCCAGGTTCGCCCCAGGTTTTCGTTTACACTACATATCGTGAAAGCTAACCCAGGTTCGCCCCAGGTCGAACCCATGGGTTAGTTTAACTCGGGGCGAACCCAGGTTAGGTGCGTTTACACTACAAAAATCTAACCTAGGTTAGTTCTAACCCGGGGCGAACCCAGGTTGGTTGGTGTAGTGAAAACGGGGCTTTAGAAACAATGGCAGTAACAATAGTGATTGTTTTAACAACGATCCCAGAGCGGCAAATATTCACGTTTCCAATTGTTCTTGCTATTGTCCTTCCACCGCAGTTTCTTTGGTTCAAGATTCAATGCCCCTTCGATTTCTTTGTGAACTGAAGAAATTTGCTTCGGTTAGTTCACACGTTTCAAGTCATATGGCAATACTCTTGAGAAATTTCTGTTTTATGCTACTCTTTGCATTCATGGCATGGTTCGAAATTAGTAATGAAAATAAAAGGAGGTTTTATCAAGAGGCTTTATCACCTTACTTGAAGAGGCGTAAACAAGGCTTGGCAAGCCTCGGCCGATGTTGCCTAAAAGAAAACGCTATATCTCCACCAAACTGTGAGGTATTTAAACCGGCATTCAAATCTGGATACCCAAACAAATGGTGCGTAGATATCTTCAAAAAAATTTGGGAAAGTTCCAGCAGTTTTTAGTCCTGGTTGCGTTTTATGAAGGTTGGTGAATTTGAGAAAAATTTTCACACATTTCTTCTGTCTTGCTCACTTATGCACCATCTGATTGGTCCGTAAAAATGAGGCTTTGAAGGTTTCCGGCCATGGGCCACGAGCAAAAATCGGCTAAAACATTTGATTCCTAGCTTTAGAGCGAAAGAGTAGCCTCTCTCACTTTTTTCTCAAAGATTTTTTATTCGACTTCGACTGTATAGCTTTTGCGGTGGACGTTTTTCCATGAGCGACAGGACACAAAAAGATTGGGTCGGGCCTAAGCTACTCTCGCAGTGATTACTGAGACCAACGTTATGAATTCAGTTTGCAATCAATATGTAATGATGTAAGGAATACTTACTCGTGTTCTTGTTCTTCTCTGTCATTTCCTTGCCTTGCAATTTCTGCCAAATACAGCCAGCATCGGAGCTAGATTCCCCTTCCACGACAGAACTGGCATGGCGAATATATTTTCGCTCCTCCGCACTCACCTTTTCAAAACTACGCGGTGAGTGCGGAGGAGCGAAAATGTATTCGCCATGCCAGTTCTGTCGTGGAAGGGGAATCTAGCTCCGATGCTGGCTGTATTTGGCAGAAATTGCAAGGCAAGGAAATTACAGAGAAGAACAAGAACACGAGTAAGTATTCCTTACATCATTACATATTGATTGCAAACTGAATTCATAACGTTGGTCTCAGTAATCACTGCGAGAGTAGCTTAGGCCCGACCCAACCTTTTTGTGTCCTGTCGCGCATGGTTTTTCCTGTCATGCTAGGCGATGGTTTTCGGACAGTAAGTTCACAATGTAGCATGTGCAAAGAAATTGTCTTTTTATGTATACTTGCAATGTGTAATGTGGTCCGTCTATAGATCCTTCTGCTTCATTTTAATGGCTATTTTGTGCATCATATTAGCCTTCTTTCCCGCCTCATAAATGGACAAGCAATAGCTTGTATCGCCGTCCTTGTTATGATTTTTTGGTGAGTTCACTAAAATGGTTCAAGTCTTAGCACAATCTTTTGTCACACCCAATTTCGTTGGTTAACAAGATTTCTGCCTCATTTGATCATGGATTTAGATTCTCAAATACAGGCGTGATCTTCAGTACAGCGCCTTCTTTGCCGCAACAATACTAGCGTTTAGTTGAAACATACAACCTTTGATAGATACCATTTGTAACCAGCTTTTCCTTTCCTTTCCTTTCCTTTCCTTTTTTGGGATTCATTCAGAAGTGCTCAAATTCCAATGCCATTCAAATTCAATTACCATCACCGACACCACGGCCACCGAGAAGTTGTGGAGGCCCAGGAACAAAGCTCGAAAATGAGGCCCCCTGCGAGCAAAGCGAGCAGGAAATTTTTGCTTTCACCTTCTTTGCATTAGCTTAAAATGGCCTACTATGTATTTCAAAACATTTCCTGCAGTCAAAATGTAAAAAAGTCTCCAACTGTTGTCATGGACCGACCTTTGCCTAAAACAATCAGGAGTCGGATCAACTTGGATTCGAACTATCCAAGCATTGTTGTGGACCGACTTCCCGTTTACCAGAAAAATTTTGGAGCGACGCAAAAAATATTGGGGGTGTCTCACCCCCACACCCCCCCCTAATGTGCGTCCCTGACAGTTGCTGTTACAGTTATACTCAGACTTGTCACTTCGAAAAAAAATTGCACCCTCTCATCGTTGCTGTAGATTAGACTTAAAATTTGTAGTAAAGGTCTCCAAACGGGCATGTAATTGTTTGACAGCTGTACTTATCTGCTACCTCATTCAGGGGCCCAAATATTTTCTAAAACGTATCAGATTGGACATCCTCGTTGCAGTTTTGTTGTTTGATGACAAACCTAACAATTATGCTTTCAGTGATGCGTTTTTCCTTGTCTACCTTTGAGGTACTCCCTTACTTGACCTGAAGAGATGTGCCACTCAAAAGGGTTCTTTTGTGGCCCAGGGGGGCACTCAGCACATGCACATACAGGGAGGAAAGTCCGATAGTTTTCGGTCAGAATGTTGCCAAAAGTGATATTTTTGGGTCCAATGAAAACTGACACTACGTTCATGATATTTTCTTTATATCAAACATTGATTAATTAATATTTCTGGGTTCGCTAGAGGCAACCCTGACTTCTATTTGCATTTTTTCGGGATATTTTATGTTCATGTACAGGTTTCTAAGTATAAAATGAGCTAATATCTTTAAGTTGCAATGACGCTGAAGTGATGTTTTTGGATTGCCTGAAAATTTCTTGGACTGACCCTCCCCGTATGCGAATGTGCTGAGTGCCCCCTTGGGTTTTGTGGTAAAAATACTGGAAGAGGGTTTGCGTTTCGAACAACAGTCATTGGACAGGGTATCATAATTGATCAGAAAATCATGGGACGGAGTATTGTATAGACAGGGAAACTCTTTGAGGCATCTTAGAATAATTGATTGTAATTATTTTCGGCGAAAGTTTACGCGACAGTGTATACTTGTGGGGAATGTTTTATGCGACATAGTTAGGGTGTGGAGAGGTTCCCACACACCCCTTCCCTAATCAAGTACCCTCAGCACTTGTCTGTTGTCCAGCAGCCATCGTATCAGGAAGTTGTGACTTCTTGTTGCAAATGGGTTGCAGGCAGGTTATTCTGGTTGATGCTCTGTGAAACCAGACAGTTGAGAGGATGTAAGAAAATGAGGGTGTAAGAAGCTAGGGCTTAGATTCTATTCCAAATGATATTCGAGCAATCCAGTCAAGAGGGGATATGACAAGAATTTCAATTATTCCAAAACTGGCAAGGAATTGAGAAAAATCAACTTTGTTTCTTTCGGATGTCTAGATATTAATTTCCGTTCCTACTGTAAGCACCCGGAACTAAACGTGCTTTGCTTTTCTATGATACGAATTACAGTATACGAATAAAATAATATTGTTGTGGTTGCTGTAAATTAGTGATAATGTACGATGATGTAGTGAGTCTAGATGTCAATGCCTGTGACACTGTTTCTTCGTAGCTTGTCCACCAGATAGCACAGTAAGCAGCTGCGGCAAAAACACACTTTGCTTGCAAACTAGTCCTGGCATATATAATTGCTCATGTAAGAGTGGATACAGTGGCGGGTATGATTGCACTGACATAGACGAATGTACAACTGGCCAGCATCAATGCAATGTAAATGCTACTTGTGTAAATACAATTGGCTCGTATACATGTCAATGCAAATTGGGTTATTTTGGAAATGGAACTACATGTGACGGTAAGACAGCTAAAGTTGCAGTTTGAATATATCCAGCTCCATGCACTGCGGCTGGATGATCGACGAAATGCTTTTTTGATTTTGAAATTTTTTCAAAACCAAAATGCGATGAAATTACTGATTTTAAAACTTTCGTTTTGTGCAAATGTTTCAGTGAGGGAAACTGTTCAATGGTTACAGTTACGGCCAAAAGTTGAAGACCGCCTTTTATAGCGTAACATTCTTTGGTGCAGTGAAATCCAATGCTATTTCTGTGTTCCTGTGTCTATTATTTTTGTAATTGCGTTAGTGTAATTCTCCATAAAGATTCCGAATTTCGATGCTTTGCTATGACGACACAATGAAGTTTCCAGGAATTCTTGGAAATTATAGCAGTACTCCCAACATCAGTCCATGTTGAATTCATTTCTCTACTTTCTTTAAGACAATATCGGAAATCCTCGAAAAGGTTGTAACCAGAGAAGAGGGTCACCTGGTAACCTAGATTTGTGTAAAGTCTATTTTTCAACGAAACGAAATCCGGTAACCCGGTACAATATCTAATCTATTATTGGCAAAAATTTTTTACTTTAGAATATAGATACTATAAGAGGCAGATGCCAACCTCGTCCCCAGGGCCTTTTGTCATATTGGGACGGAGACGAAAAGGCCCTGGCATCTCGGCTGGTCACATGACCATCAAAACACCCTCTCTCAGTGGGTGTCATAAATTATAGACATTATAATGTATGCAAGACTTTAGGCCACAGCTACACTGCTGCTATACCCGCTATACCATGATGGCGGGGACAGGTAGCAGCAGACAGCCAAAGTTTCTGTCAGTTTTCCAATGGTTGTCAATCGCACTATCGAATCATGATCAATGTTTTTGTCTAAAGCCAAAGCAGGTGCAGTGTTTTGAAAGTCTGATCGATGGCTCAGATGTAATCGCAGTTTTGCCAACTGGTTATAGGAAGTCCCTCCTCTTCCAGCTTCTGCCCGATATCCTTCCAACGAAGACGACAAGCAATATTGTGTTGGTCGTTACTCCCCTGAATTCGATCATCGAAGTTCAACTGATGGTTTGTAAGTTCTCCATAGTTTCTCAATGACTTCAGGGAAACTTGCCATTTGATCAGATTTCAAATACATTTCGAGTTGAGAGTTACTTGAATTGTTTGTACAAAGGATTATTCTTCGGTCATGCACCTCCGAGTAACACGAAAATAATCAAAATGTTATTTTTAAATTACTTTCATTCAGTCTCAGGCAAATCAAATGTACTAAAATGCCGCAGGAAGTTTGACAACGAATTTTGCCAGCCCAAGGTATTGCAAGGTTTTGTTCTCAACCTCGTCCCAACTTGCCAACGGGCCTCTTGTCATATTGGGACGTGTCCGTCCCTATATGACAAAAGGCCCTTGGGACGAGGTTGGATTATTCTTAATTTTGAAAGAAATGAATTTCGAAACTTCGATCACAAACGGAAGTGATTTTGACATTCACAACAACAAACCGGTAAGTAATTGATTTGAATTGTATATGATTTATGTGAAAAGCAACAGCCAATCAGATTGCGTAGGTGACCAGCCGATGCCAGGGCCTTTTTGTCTCCGTCCCAATATGACAAAAGGCCCTGGGGACGAGATTGGGCAGATGCAAAAAAACGAAAACTTTTCTTAGCACACTGAGGCCTTTCAAACTTAAGGTATCGTCAGTCACACTCTGATGATAACTTAAGTTTGAAAGGCCTCAGTGTGCTAAGAAAAGTTTTCGTTTTTTTGCATCTGCCTCTTATAGTATCTATATTCATATCAAGATGGGATTGATTGATTATTGTTACCTATTTACAATTTTCTTTTGCCAACCATATCCTTGATTTATTTCCAGTATTGATACATTGGATTGGAATACTCCCAAAATCCAGCAGAGGTCCATGGACAATTCAATATATTTTCTCTGCCTTTAGTGACATGTTAGTCAAGTCTGTTACAAGTCTATTAAGTGCTACTGTTTTCATTTTAGATGGATTAAATAGAATCATTTGCAATGAAACTTCAATGGCAATATACTTGGATAATCGGACACAGATTTACAATGGTTCATCGATAACATTAAATGATACAAGTTGTACTGCCAAACAGTACCCTCCAAATAATGAATATGGACTTATTACCACGTATGACAAATGTGGTACAACAAGAACAGAGACATCAACGCATATTGTTTATGAAAATGAAGTAACGTGGATATTTGGAAATACTTCTTCAGCAGTTGTCAGAGCAACTGGGAAAAAAATCAAATTTAGTTGTTCACTTGAACGTAGCAAAAATACATCAACCACTAATCTTGAACCAGTGAAAACATTTATTACGGACACAGAAGGTAACACCTTTGCTAATGTGAAAGCAGTTTATGAGACTTTACTTAGATTCGATTACATTTAATCTTATTTCATTTTCCATGATGTTACGACAAACCTTCAGGGTATCGCTAAAATTCTAATGCAACTCATACCGATGAAGATGTTAGAAAAAATGAATGAGATAAGCAAGCGAAAGTCATCAGGAATAACCTTCATCCGACGGAGCTGGGTACTAAGATGTTTCAGCGAAGTCTTTTAATTCATGACAAATGTTCAAACTCGATAGGTAATAGTATTCTTGTAAAGGATAGGGCTCTTCCCAATTCACGTCTCTTCCGGATGCAAAGTTGTACCGGCACAATGTAAATCGGATCTATAGTGCCATTGCTCACACATTTCACAACAACCTTTGACTTTTAAACGAGATAATTATGCACTTTTTCACATAATCGATCTGACAGATTTGTATCACGGAAGAAGTCATTTGTATCAATTTTTCTTTGCAGTTGGTTTCGGAACATTTACGGTATCATTGTCCATGTACAAAGACAGTACTTTCGCAACACGACAAAGCATTTTCCCTGCTGCTGTTAAATTAGACCAAAGACTTTACTTCGAAGTGCATGTTGGCACCAATGACATTAACCTTGTTCTTTTGATTGAGAAATGCTCTGCAACACCAACAACTGATAGAAATCATGCATCAAGCTATGACCTTATAAAAGATAGGTAAGTTTCTCCCACTTTTCGTATCATACTCATAATAATTATCCTACAACTTGTACAAAGTTCGTTATAGATACTATAGATGATTTAATGTAGGACAATGAGACAAAGACGATATGATAAGAGAAATTTGCTTTTTGAGGAAAGAAAATGGAGCTTAGTCCTCTGAGCAGTCTAGCACCATTTTTGTTTCAAATCGTACCAGAATTAAACTTACATCATCTTGGAGCCCATTTTCTCCTGATTTCATATTTAATGCAGACAAGCAAGCAAGCTCAGTCAACACTTTCCATCATGTTTTCAACCAAATCAGCCAAGGTTTTTTACCCATTTCAAGTCTTGTGACCATACCAGAGAAGTTTTATTATGATTCTAAATTTTTGCATTCATGGTACAAGTTTTTTTGTACATGAATGCAAAGTGATACAAGTTTCATTCATGGTACAAGTTTTTTGCTCATTATGTTCAAGAAACATGAAATATTTTCAAGAGGTTGATCATTAGAGTTGATTTGAATTGGATGTAAACAAAACTTTGCCGATTGGCTCTATTCTTCTTGATATCTCGAGTGATGACATGATTTGAAAGAATTCTCTTGATTGGCTAAATTCCATTCAGCATCACTATAAGAATGAACAAGCTCGTTCGCTCTCGTTGATTGCTTTGCAGACTTACTGTGTTGAAAATAGACTGATGATTTTCGTCTAAGATTTGCTCCATTGAATTGAATGATTATTTTCTGTTATAGTCATGGGGGTATCATTGGGGTAAATGGAGCGAAAACAAGGACTCATGTAATAAGTCTATGCTGAAAATAGGATACAAGCACACGATGAAACATTTGTGGGGAACAATATCGGTATATATGGGCGTGTTTGATTGGTGGTTCCAAACCTACCAAATTCTGAAAACGGTAGACTTCGCAGAGATGGTAACACAGTGCCCAATCAAACACAAAATTCTACAAAACAGCAGGCTTCAGATTCATCCTGGCGAAAACGAGATTTCCAGTCGAAAAACACGAAGACGAGTCCGGTGCTTGGCGATAAAGACTGAATTGACTCCATTACCATAGCAGGACGAGCAAATTCGCCTCGTTTAGAGAGTTTCACAAATGAAAACGAGATCTCTCCAAAGTCTGCCAGACCTTCCGCTTGTTGGAGCAGAAGGTTTGGCAGGCCTTCCAAACCTGCCAAACCTGCCGTTTTCGGAATTTGGTAGTCAATCAAACACAAATTTTGAGTCTTCCAAGTTTACCGTTTTCAGAATTGGCACCAACAAAGCACACCCTATGATGCAAAAAATGTTGACCCTCATGTAATCATCACCAATTTTGCTATTTACTTTACAGATGTGCTTCTGATACTACAGTTAAATTCATTTCTGTGACACAATCACACAAGATGAGATTCAGCTTCATGTCATTCAAATTCTACGGGTATGCACAAGTTTATCTCCATTGTCAAATTTTCATCTGTCACAAGCAGTCGTCTGATTCTCGCTGCTCATCTGGTTGTCAAGGAAACAACATCAAAAGAGTTCGAAGATCGGTATTGTTGGAATCTGAGGAGACACGATTGAGGTCACTGAGGAGGAGAGATAGCGAGGAGCAAGAAGTAAAGAATTATCCACCTTCAAAAACATACAGTCTCAATATTGGACCCTTTGTAAAAAGCAAAGATACACCAACTGGTAAGTGGTTTAATAATCAGCAAAAAGTTCAGATCTGAAATCTTACCTCTGAATTTCCTAGCCATTAGCAATGATCCACCGATGTCTTGGGAAGGGAAGACAAAATTAAAAGAAATTTTCACCAGTTGGCTATCTAGTTCCCTTACCTTAGATCAGTTTTCGAGAGAAAGATCAATAAACTCGCCATATTGCAAATTGGTAAATTCTTTAAATCTCGTTCGTAAGTTGAACATATCGCTCAAATCTTTCAAAATCTTTAAAAAGGTGGGTGTAAAATCGTATCAAATTTTCCTTGAATTAAAGTGCTTGAAAGAAACTTTAAGCGATTTTCTGTAAATCTGCAGCGGCAATTTTTTGATATCTTGATTATTTTCAAAATGGCGGAATTTGAATATTTTGCAAAAATTCATCAAAATTTTGAAGAAATTAAGATCATCGAATATTTTAAATTACTCGAGGGAAATTGATACAATCTTCAAGAAAACCATAGTTTATGAAGGTCTGCAATATAGTAGGATTCAGAAATCTGTAGCTCTTCTTGTTAAGGATTTGTAAATTTGATGACGTCACAGCCGCAAAGTTGATAAATGCCGCAATTTTGAAAGCAATCTCAAAAATTACCACGGCAAATTTACAGCAAATTATCCAAAATTCCTTTCAAGCAATTTAATTCAAAGACAAATGTAACAGAATTTTACCCCCACCTTTTCAAAGATTTGAGCTCTATGTTCATACGTTGCAGAGAGTCACAGGAAACTGCCTGGTGAAAGCAATATTGTGCAGAGGCTACCGATCTTTCTTACTCAACTTGATCAACAGAGTTGCATAGATATGAGAGCTCAGTTGCGTAAGAAATTCTGTTATCATTGTTGTTTCCTTTCCAGAATCATTGTCTTTCTTTTCCACTGTTGCTCATGTTCTTGGATGAATAATCCAGATTCGCACGAAGGACTTGTTTCTCTGAAAAGTTGTCAGAGTTATGTGGATCCGATTGTGGATCATGCTGACTATGAGTGATTTTATATGAATAAAACAGTGTAGCGTGAAGAACTTAGAGCAGTGTAATCTAAAGAAATTAGTTCTCTTAGGTGTAGGTTTACTACTATCTAAGCTTGGTAAAGGAACTATTTTTATTGCAGATGAACTCAACTTTTAAATTTTATCACAATTTGTTCAATCATTTTAGATTCTGGCAAAAAGAGGGATGTCAAAAGCTCGTTTACCTTGGCTCATGGCATGATTCTTCTCAGTGCAATTTTAGCTATAACTTTAGGTTTCTTCGTCACAAAAGCAGTTTTGGCTGAGACGAGAAGGAGAAGGAAGAAACAACAGGATGAATTTGAAATGAAGTAAAGAAATTCGAATCAATCATTTTAACTTAATCAAATACAGTAAAACTCCCATAATAAAAGAAACAATGGATTGATCAGGCTGGTTATTTGCCAACGTATTCCCTTTAAAAGGAAACACTTCTTCCCAGCAAATGAAGCAGATTCCCCAGGGGGGGGGCAACATATAATGTTTAAGGTACGGGTATGTGCCGCCCATATGGGTGGGTTTTTGGGTCCAAAGTTCTCTAATCAACCGTCTCTTTTCGGCAGATTTTCCTTAAACATGGGTGGGTTTTCCAGAAATTGGCAAAAAATGGTCAAAAATGGGTAGTTTTCCGCAAAAATTCACCATAAAAGTGGGTATGGTGGCAACTATCGGTAACTAGAAGAGGCTAGCTCTCTGAAAACTGGGCGGCAGACCCCCGTCCATCCGCAAGTCATGTACCCCCCCCGGGAAGATTCCTTCGGAACATATTACTAATGCAGACCCAGGGATATTTTGTAGATGATTAGACAATACGCGCCATGGAAGAGTGCAAAAAGGCAACCATTTTTAACTAAAAAAAGAGATTTAAGTACCTTTCGAGGCTGTTTACCTGTAAAACATCCTATACATGAGAACCATTTCAGCATGTTACTCCAAGGTGGGTACATAAAATTTTGAGGGTACGGGTATGTGCCGCCCATATGCAGACCCCCGTCCATCCACAAGTCATGTACCCCCGGGCCTGTTACTGAAAATCAAAGGTTCCTTTATGCGGGTTTTACTGTAATGTAATAAGCACCTCATGAGCACATCACATGCACCTACAATGACCTTGGTAGTTATGACATTTTGACAGATTTGGTATCAGTGGTTGCTATTGTATCGTTTTGAATTTGTATTGTTCCCAGTTTAGATACATAGGGGTTTTATAAATGTTCCATAGATTTGAAATGTAATAATAATTCAATCATTTCAAGCCTTTGTCGAACGCATCCAACATTACATCCAACATTTACTTCAAAGAAGTTAAAAAAACAGCCCACATGATATTTCATCCAATATTTCATCCAACATTGCTAGAATAGTTCATCGTCGTCATTATCCTGCGCAGCGGCATGTTTAAATTGATCAGAAATACTCGTGGAGCAAATTCAAAATACGAATTGCTGATTTAGAAAACAAACTGCTGAAATAGATTGAAAATTGCTCTATGATGACAAGTCATCAACCGTTTAGAGCGTAAAGTGCATGTCCTATGTCCACAAGTGAAGTTTGGCATGAATTGTTGGATCAAGCGATTAAACGCATCCAATATTCCATCCAACATTTGAAAAAAGTTCTTTTTTATCTCGATCGAACTTCATCCAACATCAATTCCCAAATGTTGGATGATCCAACATGGGTGATCAAACGCAGCCAACATATATTTCATCCAGCATTTGTTTTCAGCTTTTCGGTTGAAATGTTAAATGCGTTTGACCCGGGCAGTTGGGAGATAAAAGCAAAAAGCAATGCAGTTTTAACAAGTCGAAACATTACTTTCTTTACCGGGTGAGCCCGGGGGGGGGGGGTACTTAGTATATTTGTCCTACGGGGATGTGCCGTTTTTCAGGGTATCGTTTTCGCCTATTTTTTCTAGAACAGGGTATCAAAAGAAGGCAAATTTTCTGGAGCAGGTTGTCAAAACATATCAAAAGAGAAACATTTTGTTACAACGGGTTAAATTTTGGTCCAATTTTTGTGTTTTTGAGTATACTTTTCAGCGATTTTTTCTAGAACAGGGTATCATTTGAAGGAGAAAATTCTAGAGCAGGGTGAAAAAATTTTTTTTCGTGGGCACATCCCCGTACAAATTTAGGTCAAGTACCCCCCCCGGGCGGGTGAGTCCGAAGAAACGTGGGGTGTTTGGCAGACTGTGACACCGCATTTAACCACGTGACTGTCGTGAACTAAATATGTGCGTGCCGCCAAAAGTCAAACTTAGATCATAAACTTTTTCCCATCGAAATCGGTCGTTTGATGCATTTTTCAAAAAAGATTTTCTTCATAAGACCTTGTGTGGGAGTCTTGCAAACTGGTGAAGGCTTTTTCCAAGCCCTTTCGCATTTTATTTTGCCAAAAGTTACTGGTACACGTGGTATTATCGGGGGGGGGGGGATGAAATAGGTAGGAGGTAGTATTTTCTCCCCTGGCATGTGTTATCATAACTTTTCCCGCATGGAGAATATGTTTGAATGACATCAAAATGCGTACTTCTTTATCATGCGAAGAGGTGTCTTGTGTCTTTCATGTGGTTTGATTTTTAAATCTGAAACTGAAAATGTATTAAAACTCATTTGTTGCCACCAAAAAGGGTTTAATTTTCATTATTGAGCTTAATGACTCATTTGCCAACGACTCAAGGATCAATTTAGCTTATTTTCCATTTAAATGTCTGCAAATTTCGTTTAAAGGTTTAAAGCATCCAGTCTTGAGCAACTTATTGCAAAATTTTCCCGTTCCATATTCTCTCTGCAAGCGCCAGTAATCCCCTCAAAAACGTCGCACCGATAGGCTTTGTCCTACAGACAATGCGATTCGATACAGTATGCACTCGTCAATAGATATGGCATGCCTGATTTTGTTCAATTCATTCAAATGGAAACAATACGGTGATAAAACATCTTTTTTGGCCGTTTGATTCACAAATGAATAGATCTTACAAAAACAACAAAACTAAATGTTTTGTTGAGCTGAATGTTTACCGCTGTGCTCTTTTTGTTTGATTGTATTGACTCAAGAATAGATTTGACACATTTCTTGCACAAATTTTTTGTTGCTTCGTATAGTGTTTCGATGAAACTGTATTTGGGTCGAGGTGCCTTAGACCGCGATTGAATAAGAACGCATGGCGTGTACCTTAAACATGAACCGAACAATATCTGAAACTCTCAAAAACTCAAGGTCTAATCTTACTCGATATCAACTCAACTTACATTATCTTAATCACGTGATGAAGTTCTTAACTGTCATTGATGCTAGGACATCATACCTCTCCCTTACTTTGATAAAATGTTTCATTAATTTCCCAGGGGGGGGCACTTGTGAAAATTTTGATAGGGGATGCTCATGTCATTTTTTTGGGTTTGAAATTTATGAAAATGTCATTTTTTTGGGTTTCGCTAAGTTGCCGTCATTTTTGTGGGGTTGAAAAAATTGCCGTCATTTTTTTGGGTTCATTGAAAATTTGTGTCGTTTTTTTGGGTACTGAACTTTGAATTTAGAAAATTATAATCTCAATCAATTAATGGAAGTGCTATAGGTTATTGAATAATTCTTTCTTCCCAATTACACTGAATCAGAAGTTTTACCTACTCTATGTGTCAATTCATTGATATAGTTTTTAGGAAGAATAGATGGTTGTTAACATGATGATTTTGACAAATCATAAGAGTTGCTGTGATGGTCTCCAAATTCAATATCAGTTTTACTATCTTGTGCAGAATTGTAAGGTGCAATATTCTCAATTCAACTTGTTGTACAAAAAGGATAGTTATGGGGGCTCTCGAATAATTCCGTCATTTTTTTGGGTTTGAAAATTTTGGGCCTGTCATTTTTTTGGGTAGATTAAAAATCAGTCCAAATGAGCATCCCTATCTTAAATTTTATAGAGTGCCCCCCTGGGATTAATTTAAATCAATATATGCATACGTGAGTAATATATCAAGACGAACATGAACGAGAATATAACGAAAATCAGTTTAAGAATGATAAATGTTTTGTCCGTATCTTTGAACTGGTTGTCTGTTTCTAACAGGATAACGAGCATCGTTCTCTCCTTCATCTGCTATACCATTATCAATGTCATGATCAAGATAGTCGGTCTCAGTTGCACTGTCCATTTCATCCTCAAATTTTCCTGTAAATTTCTTGAAAAATGAGATGTTTCGAGTGATGTAATGTCCATTTTTCAAGACTGTGATTCGACTTCCTCTTCGCTTAACGACCTTGTACGGTTTTGGGTCATATCGTGTTGACAGTTTGTTCTCTTTTGATTGACGAACAAGAACGATATCTCCAACGACGATGTCTGACGTCTTCGCACGAGATTTCTCATCTGCATGATCTTTCATTTTGGCTTTTGCTAGTGAATCTTTTTCTTTTAATTTTTGATGAATGTTACTCTTGTTTTCTTTAACCGGATGTGGCAGTTTGGTTCGAATATTGCGATTAAATAGCAATGTTGCTGGCGAATGTCCGGTAGTAGAATGAGGAGTTGCTCTATAATTCAAGAGAAATTTAAAAATTGCACGCTTCCAATCTTTTCCTTCTAAATAGCTTTTGCCAGTGGCTGCATAAATCTTTCTACTTCCGCATTTCCTTGTGGCCATAGCGGTGAACTAGGCTTATGAGTTGCTCCCAACTCTTTCATAAACTGATAAAATTCGTGACCAGGAAAAGGAGGTCCATTGTCGCTCTTCACGAATTGTGGCAATCCATGAGTGGCGAAAATTCTTTCTAACTTTGGTATAGTTACTTTCGATGAGGTTGAGCTCACGATTTCTACTTCTGGAAAACGGCTATATGCATCGATTACAACGAGCAAGTATTCACCTCCGGGAAAAGGTCCACAGAAGTCAATATTTACGGTATGCCAAACTTCGGGAGGCAAATCTGTCATTTCCAAAGGGTCTGGTCTACTCTTTGAACCTGTCGCTTGACACGGAATACATGTTTCAATATTTTGTTGAACAATATTGTCAATGCCAGGAAACCATACCTTCTCCCGCAATAATCTTTTCGTTTTGACTACGCCCTGGTGGCCTTCATGTGAGATTTCGATGGCTTTTTGACGTAAGCTGGTTGGCAAAATAATGCGTGATCCTCGTAAAATTATTCCACTGTCCTCAGCAATGGAAAGTTCATCTCTGATTTTGCTGAACGCTTGTATTTCAACCTTCGAAACTTCTGGATCATGATCGTGCTTATTGATGAAACTCCACTGATTTGTTTGGATTAAATGGGTAAGATGTTGCAGAGTTTTATCGGATTTCGTTGCGTCTTGAATTTCCGACAGCGTCATTGCTTTTGGCACGGCATGACTTACAAGAAAATTCAAATACTTCGCTGAAACTGCTGCAAATTCATCCGTATGCACATTTGTAGAAGTAGGATGATGGCGAGATAAAAAATCGGACGGATTGTCTAGTCCTTTGATGTACTGTATATCAAAATCATAGTCTTGCATTCGGAGGTTCCATCTTTCGATTCTTGCTGGAGGCGAGGGGCAAATCACTGCTTAAAATCACGTACGCTCTCGAAAATAATCACATTTTAATCACAAATTAATCACACTAATTACACAGAAATCACATTAATCACGAAAAATCAACAGTTAAGTTAATCACAAACTGTGAATGTTTAGCCACGTCTATTTGCTTACATTGATAAGAAAATTAAAGAACTAGAATGTCCATGTCTCCCATTCCCCAAATTTAAGTGTATGCATTTTCAGGTAT
>CAXHUP010000014.1:567500-641000 GCA_964020215.1 Aurelia sp. 3 sensu Dawson et al. (2005) | reverse complement strand
CCGAACATATGCACGAAAACATGAACATCACAACATTGCTTGATTCTGAGGACCCTGCGATGGAGCAACACTGGAGCATTGTTCTTATACCTAAAAAACTAGGAAAACCACGTCATATTTTATCATTTAGTTTATGCATCTTGCTGCAGCTTGCCCAGTTCGTGCGATTTTCAAAGTATAGGAACTTGGCTGAAGGCATTTCGGAACATGTGATTAACTTTAGAATAATCACAAATTGATCAATTAAATCATTAAAGAATCAAATTAATCACACAAGAAATTAAATTAATCATGAAATAATCTCTAGTGATTGTTAATCTCGTACACCATTTTCAGAAGCGATTTGCCCCTCGGCTGGAGGTCTGGACATAGGATTATTTAGAATCATCTCAACTGGCTTACAATCGGTTATAAGTGTAAAATGTGCGCCATAAAGATATAAATTCAATCGTTCAATAGCCCAAACAGCGGCTAGTGCTTCTCTTTCAGTTTGAGAATATTTCTTTTCTACGTCGGTGAGTGATCGACTGATATAAGCGACAATCTTTCTGTCATCTTGACCTGCAGATTTCTGAGATAAAATGGCGGACAGTCCGGTTGGTGATGCGTCTGTCACGAGCTCTGTCTCTTTGTTTTGATCGAAATAGGCCATGACTGTGCTGCTTTCGAGTGCAGATTTGACAGCTTGAAAAGATTTGGCATGCTGTGATGTCCACCGGAAAGTTGCGTGTTTCTTTGTTAAATCCCTCAACGGTTGTGTCAGATCACTGAAATTACGAATGAATTTTGAACAGTATGTCGCTAGTCCAAGAAAACTTCGGACATCCTTTGCTGTAGTTGGTGGAGGAGCATCGTGGATTGCGTCAACTTTCACTGGATCTGGTGATATTCCTTCACTTGAACATACAAAACCGAAAAATGTAAGCTTTTCTTGATTAAACTTGCATTTGTCTTTATTGAGAGTTAGCCCTCTTTCTGAAAAGCGTTGAAAAACTGCTCTAAGGGTGCTGTCATGTTCGGCTTGTGATTTCCCATAAACTATTACGTCGTCGCTCATGTTGAGAACATTTGGGGGTATGAGTAAATTATAGAAAGATGAATTACTGTTGCTGCGATTTTGCTCCTTCGTAGCTATTTGTCATGGTGTTGGGATGTCTCGGATTTGGTCATGAATGACGTGTTGAAAGATTTCACTGGCTGAATTTGTGCCGAAATTGAGCTTCCTGTAGCGTCGTAAACCTTTGTGTGGCAAGGTGAAAATCTTTCACCACTGCTATTTGCATTATTCCTAAATGACATGGAAAGAAGTTTTGAAAATCTTGGTTCTTCTGGTATCGACCTAAACAAAGAATTTGAAACTAAACAATTCTTCTCAAAGCTATTACTGTTGTTATATGCAGACGATACCGTCATTTTAGCCGATTCGAAGGAAGATCTCCAAAAAAGTCTCGATAATCTGGCTATATATAGTAAGACTTGGAAATTGAAGGTAAATACTGAAAAAACAAAAGTTATGATCTTCTCAAGAAGTGGTAAAAACAATAAAAATCTTACTTTTAAATTTGGAGGAGAACCAATTGAGATCGTGAATGAATTTAAATATCTAGGAATTGTATTTAGGAACAACGGAAGATTTATCAACGCAATTAAGTTTATAAAAACTCAGGCAAACCACGGGGGGGGGTTCTCGGCTAAATTTCGGGTAGGGGGGTGCCGCCCACAGTTTGAAAATGTAACCGTTGGCTAGACCAATTTTTGTGAAAATGATACCCTTGGCTAGACTAATTTTTCCTTCAGAATTGCTCTGAATTGGCATTTTCTAGGCAAAACTTGCCAAATTTTCGCATTTTCTAGACCAAAATTTTTAAGAAGTTCGGTTTTTTTTACAAAAATTACCGAATTTTGACATCTCTTTGACCAAAATTCCCAAAAAGCATACCCTTGCCTAGACCTAACTCGACTAAAATTGCCAAAAAGTACACCCTTGGCTAGACTAGAAGTCCGAAAAAGTATACCCTCGCGGGCGGCACATCCCCAGGTACCTTTACTATGGAAGAACCCCCCCCCCCCCGTGAGGCAAACAAAGCTTTAAGATGCCTTATTGCAAGAAGTAGAGACCTTGAACTGTCTGTTGAGATACAGTTAAAACTTTTTGATTCCTTAGTCGCCCCTATATTAACTTATGGAGCTGAAGTTTGGGGTTTCGAAAGTACAAAAATGTTAGATCAACTGGAACTTAAATTTTATAAGTTGTTATTAAATGTCAGAAACTCTACCCCGAATTACATGGTGTATGGAGAACTTGGTCGGTATCCCATCTCGATTAGTATTAAAAAACGTATGATTAGTTATTGGTGTAATTTATTGATTAGTAATCAAAGTAAGATTAATAAAGATTTATATGCTGCCTTGCTGGACAGACCAGAAACCTGCAAATGGTTAATGTCCCTTAAAACAATTTTTGATTCTATTGGAAAATCAGATGTTTGGTTAAACCAAGGGTACCAATCTAAGATTCATCTATGTGAAACATCTGAACGATGTCTGAAAGATCAATTTTTGCAAAACTGGAATTCTGAAATGTTGAAGTCCAGCAAAGGCAGAACATACAGCTCATACAAAACAAGCTTTGAAATTGAGGATTACCTTCGGAAACTACCAAAGAAACACAGGGAGATCTTATGTCAGTTTCGTTGTGCAAACCACAAATTACCAGTAGAAACTGGAAGATGGATTAAATTAGACTACCATCTTCGTAAATGTGACATGTGCCATACTGCTGAAGTTGGTGATGAATTTCATGTACTACTAAAGTGCTCTGCACTGAAAGACTTGCAAAAAACATACATCCCTAATTATTTTACGAAATACCCTTCCCTTTACAAATTTCAATCATTATTGAATGGAAGGAACCCATCCCTCTATAAAAAAGTTTCTATATTTATTTCCAAATTATCCTCATTTCGCAAAAGTATGATTAAAAATAACCTCCTGTAAAATCCTTAATTTCGAAGTAAAGGTGCTTTGCTTGGCTGTTTGCAGTCAGTTGTTGCATTTATAATTTGATATTTTTCTCTTTGCTTTTGAATATAGAGTTGCTCGCTTGGTGTCTATTTGATGTAAGAGTGACTCTTGTTTTAAATATATTTTTTTTATATATTCATATATCATACCCCAGCTGAGGGTATGAGTAAATTATAGAAAGGTGTGTGGCAAATGTGGTAATGTAGCGGCTTTCTTCAGCAAGTGTTAATTGATGATATCCAGCACGGAGATCAAGTTTAGAAAAAACCTTTTGCTCCATTCATTCATGATTCATTGCATGGATCAAGTCGTCAACTGTTGGTGTCGGATGACGTTCCCTTTGTATTGCTTTGTTAGCCATTCGCATGTCAACGCAGAGGCGTACGTCACCATCCTTTTTAGGGATGACAACTAGAGGCGAAACGAATGGAGTTGGACCTTGAACTTTCTCAATGATTCCCTGCTGCTCCAATTGTTCAAGTGCGGCAGAAACTTTCTTTCGCATGTGAAATGGAATACGTCTGGCTGGTTGGGCAACAGGGGGTACACTTTGGTCAATATGCAATTTGACCTCGAAATCTTTGAGTTCTCCAATTCCTTCAAATAGGTGCGCGAACTCGGCAATCAATTGTTCATGCGTTGGTTTTGGCTGCTCTTCCACTGTGTGAACTTTGACTTGAATAAGGCCTAAGGTAGTAGCTGACTGATAGCTAAGTAAACAACCGTAATGTCCTTGAACAACATGAACTTCAGAAACAGTGATTTTGTGGCTTGACTCTAAAGTAGCTTCAAATTTCCCCAAAACCGGCAATTGTGTGGGAGAACCATATGCAAAAACTCGAGTGTTAGATCGATGTAGGGGTAGTTTCGTAACTTTTTGCATCTTGTTGTATGTGGATTCATCTATTATGTTGATTGATGCGCCTGTATCGACCATCATAGTTACGGGTACATCATTCACCTTGATGTTAGCAGTGGGAGCTTTGTTTTGATCGGTTTTTGGCTTTAATGTGAACAAATATTCATCTTCGCTACTGCTCTCGTCGGCTTGGCTAACAGTACGGACGGACTGGTGTGCTTTGGGTGCTGCTTCCTGATTGTGTTTGCTCCTACAAACAACAGCAAAATGGTTAGCTTTTCCACATGTTGAACAGACTTTCCCTTTTGCGGGGCATTGGTTGTTTTTGTGAGGCCATTGTCTACCACAGTGTCCACAAGTGTTCGATTTTGGATCTGTGGGAGGGTTGCGTTGTTGTCTCTTTGCTTGGCCTGCTGATCGAGATCTTCGACGAACGGATATCTTGTTGGTAGTTTCTTCGGTGATCCCCATTGAAGCGAATGTGTTCTCGATTGCTGTAGCTTGTATCTCGCTTGCTTCAAGCGCACGAGCTTTGGCAAGTAAATTCGCTAGGGTTACATCAGTTTCAATAAAAGCAAATCTCCTGAGCCGCTTCGATGTGCAATGTTGAATGATTGCGGACTTTACTTCGATGTCGGGGTCAGCAAAACTGCATGTTTGCGCGAGTTTGCGTAAACGGGTTGCGAACTGATCAACTGTTTCATTTGGCAACTGCACTGCGGTGCGGAACTTGAAAATTTCATAGTCCACATTCTTCTTCGGTGTGAAATACGCGAGTCTGCTAAATTACGTGCCAAGCGTGCCAAACGTGCCAACGTGCCTGCGTGCCAAATTTCCTTACGTGCCAACGTGCCATGACATGTTACGTGCCAACGTGCCAACGTGCCTACGTGCCAAATTTTCTTACGTGCCAACGTGCCATTACATGTTACGTGCCAACGTACCAACGTGCCTGCGTGCCAAATTTCCTTACGTGCCAACGTGCCATGACATGTTACGTGCCAACGTGCCAACGTGCCTGCGTGCCAAATTTCCTTACGTGCCAACGTGCCATGACATGTTACGTGCCAACGTGCCTACGTGCCTACGTGCCAAATTTTCTTACGTGCCAACGTGCCATCGCATGTTACGTGCCTACGTGCCTACATGCCTACGTGCCAAATTCTTTTCATGCATTATTGCTGTCACATGTTACGTGCCAAAATTTCTTACAAGTTTGCACTCCAATGTACCGATATGCCAGCATGTCACTCTAAGATACGAGTCTGAGAACAACTTTTGGTTAAGGCAGAGCAATTTCAATGTGGGCCCCATAACTGAAGATGATTTAGGCATCTTGTGTCTAAAAATTTCCTTTTCTTTTTTATGAACCGACATTCAACGTTTGCTGCGCTGTCAGGTTAATGAAACTTCAGGCCGGGGAAAATCTGCTAGAAATTATCCAAAATTTCTTCGATACCACTACCCTTGGCAAATGAAGAAAAATAAGCCTCAAAAGAAACTGTTTGTAGCTGGATGGCCCAAAAATTTAAGAAACTGCCTACGAATGGACCGCACACGACAATTTGGTACGCAGGTAAATTGGCACATGACGGGCAGGAACGTTTGCATGTTTGAACGTAACATGCAATAGCACATTGACACGTTAGGAAATTTGGCCACAAGCATGTTGGCACGTAACATGCAATGTCACGTTGGCACGTAAAGAAATTTGGCACGTAGGCACGTTGGCACGTAACATGTCATAGCACGTTGGCACGTAAGAAAATTTGGCACGTAGGCACGTTGGCACGTAACATGTCATGGCACGTTGGCACGTAAGAAAATTTGGCACGTTGGCACGTAACATGTCATGGCACGTTGGCACGAAAGAAAATTTGGCACGTAGGCACGTTGGCACGTAACATGTCATGGCACGTTGGCACGTCTGGCACGTTTGGCACGTAATTTAGCAGATTCGAAATACGCATCCAGTTTTTCCATAGCCTTTTTGTAGTTGTTGGCTTCACCAGTGTCGGTCAACGTATCGAAGATGTCTTGAGTAGCTTGTCCTGCCTGATATAGAAGAAGCGCTCTCTTCTGGGTAGCATCAGTGACGCCAAGGGCTGCGATGTACGTTTCAAAACGTCGCTTCCACGCCTTCCATCTTGGGCCTAAAGATGTTGGATCAGACACGGGATCGAACGGTGCAAGGGGAGATAGTTCGATTCTGCTTTGAGCCATGATTCTTGTGGATTTACTTCGTCGCCATTTATAGTGTTTCAATGAAACTGTATTTGGGTCGAGGTGCCTTAGACCGCGATTGAATAAGAACGCATGGCGTGTACCTTAAACATGAACCGAACAATATCTGAAACTCTCAAAAACTCAAGGTCTAATCTTACTCGATATCAACTCAACTTACATTATCTTAATCACGTGATGAAGTTCTTAAATGTCATTGATGCTAGGACATCATACTTCGTTGTTTTGTGTTAGATCTTTTCCTTGGTCCTTGGTGAACCAAACATCCGAAAATTGTTAATCTGTTTTGTTTCCATTTTAATGAATTGAAAAAAATCAGGCATGCCATATTTATTCACAAGTGTATGAACTGTATCAAATCGCATTTTCTGTAGCACAAAGGCTATCGATGCGACGTTTTTGAGGAAATTACTACTGGCGCTTGCAGAGAAAATATGTAACAAGCAAGTTTGCAAGAATATTTTCTAGTGACTGGATGTGTTCAACGAAATTTGCAGGCATTTAAATGGAAAATGATGTTAAGTTGATCCATGAGTCGTTGGTAAGTGAATCATTTTGCTCAAGAATTTGAACTAAGCCCTCTTAGCAGGCGCGGTCTGGCCCGGGTGGCAAAGTGGCGATCGCCAGTCGCCACCCGGGGCCCTCTGATATGGAAGGTGGAAAAAAATCACGGGCCCTTTTTGAGAAATTTTGAAAAAGATCGATTGCATAAATTGTAGTATTGCGGTTATAACCACGGCCATTTACTGACCGTCATGTCATCTGCTCTTATTTAGTCAAAGAACACCCTTGAGTTATTTTCTTTCATAAGCCAATTCAAATCTAGCACAAAGACAATGGCATTACCCACAGTGGTTGATCTTACACCACGTCCTGAGCCCCCCCCCCTCCCCTACGATTTTCAACAAAGTAGGTATTTGGAGAAAGGTATGTGTTGATTTGCTTTGAATACTTTAGGGCACATCTCAAATGGGGCCCTAAAATTTTTAGTGAATTGACCATAGTTGCCACAGTTGTGAATCAAATCGAACACAAGAACTGCTCAGTTTTAAAAGGATTTCTAGACATCTTCTCTGGACAACATGAACATCTTCAGGAAACGGCTTGATGGACCAAACCTCGCAAAATTCATTTCTATCAGCACAATTTTCAAAAATTTCCTAGTGAAGGGTTTTGTCGATCACAATAAGCTCTATTCCTCCACTCAATAGTAAAATTTTTACGAGAGATGGATTTTCTACCAAACCAAAGAGCGTCTTGCAAAGACTTTTTCCTAAGGAGTCACGAGTCTTTTTCCTAAAGACTTATTGGCTGGATTTGCCTCACATTGTACCTCAGTGGCCCTTCAACTCAGTATGTTTCCACTGCCAATGGGGCTTCGTATAAGACCTGTGCTGGGTTCACCTTTAAAACGTTATTTCCAATAAAATACCGTTTTCAATCTTGAAAATTTGTCAAACATTTGTTGATCTATTTGCAGCAGGAGGGGGGCACTGAGTTACTAAGTTACTAAGGGCTGACGCTGCTCTGTTATGCCACTGCACAGGACCAAAGAAATATTTTGCACCATAGGACGTGCGACAATAGAAGCTTAAATGTACAAAGCAGTTCTCCTGCCCCTACTCCAGATGGTTCCCGTGACTCCCATAAGTCTTGCATGAAGCCCCCATTTCATTATCAGGAAATCAACTTGCCTACACAGTCCTCATGCCCATTCCCTTTTCCCTGCCTGCTGCCCTACAATCCTCCTACCCAATTCCCTGTTCAGCAGTTTCATTTTCAGTCAGATCCGTTGGATATGGGGGGCTTGGGGGCTGTGGTCCCCAAATAATTTTTGAAGCTCATTCACTTTGTAAGGCACAAGGTGTGAAAGTGACAAGTTCATCCAAATGAATATTCGAACTTATCCACATTTCAGAAATTTATCACGCTATAAGTTTTGATATCATACAACTAAAAAATAATCTGTATCCTCGTAAAATCTACGTTATTTATAAAGAACGTTTGATTCAAATGAAGTACGGAACGTAGAAAGTTGATTGTCAAATTAGAGTGCAAGCATTGCTCTCCAGTATATCTATCAATGAGTCAATAAGTGCTATCGAGGACAGAGCATGCTTGAAGTGATTTCTTTATTGGGTGTGGTTAAAAATTATTTACCACACCCATAACCGGGCCCTTTTGGCTTGCTAGCCACCCTACAATTATCATGCCAGACCGCCCCTGCCTCTTAGGGTCAACGAATGAGTTTCAATCGGTAAGAAGTTTAGGCCCTGATCGCTGAAAATCACCTGCGATTTTGAGATGTAATTGAAGGGACAGTGCTTGGGTTATTGTTCAGGGCAATATCCATAATCGCTGAAATTTTTATCCTTATATCTCATTTGCAGCGACTTTTATCGATGTTTGAACGAACTTCAATATTCTTCGACCGGAAAATGACTGTATTTCTGTTCCAAATGAGATATTTTTCCAGCACGCTACCCCAAGTGGTGCACTACATACAATTTGGGTAGCCTACTTTGGGTACGGGGACGTGCCATTTGGAAGGGTATCGATTTTCCAGATATTGGTATAAAGAACGGTATTAATTTTTACAATTTCGATATGAGGAACGGTACCGATTTTCAAGGGTTTGGTATGAAATATAAGGAAGGATATACTTTTTCGAAAAATTGGTATAAGGTCGGGTATACTTTCTCCAAAAAGTTGGTATAAGGAACGGGTATGTTTTTGAAACTTTGATGGCACGTCCCTGACCAAAATCTGGCCAAGTGCACCCCCCGTGCACGCTACAAACTGTAGAGGGTCATCCCTTCTACTGATTTATCAAAGAAAATTCCATGTAATTATTGCAACATTGTAGCCATTTCATCTTTCGTGAGGGTACTCAAGATTTCACTTCAAACTGCCAATTTGGTATCACGTGGTTGGAAAGAGTCTATTTGATTGGCTGAGTACCGTGAAATTGGATGATTTCCGCATGCTTCAGCAACCAGTAAGGATTTGAGCTCCATTGAGATGCATTGCGCGATCGTGAATGCGCAGCTTTTGCTCCCCACGTGGTGTTGATAAAGCGGATGGCTGGTTGGGGAAGAGTGAAAGAAAGGTCGGAGCGTTGGTAGTAAATGCTCGTGGAGTAGTATCTAAAGGTATGAGCTTGCTCAATTTGTTTGCCGATCAAGTTCTTTAGGGAATTTTTCTCATTGTTGCCTACTTCTTGATATGTTTTGACGCTCATATCATTCTTTGTAGAACTATTTGTTTGGATCGCATTTAGGCCCAAGGAAGGATAGCAGCTTTTCTGATCACGCAGCTTTTGTTTTCTGATCACGCCTTGCTAAAAAATATAGGTAAACCTACCAATGATTCGCGAAGAAACGCTTTATCAAGCAACAATAGCTAATCAGTGAGTGTGATGGCGAAATAGTTTGTTTTTGAAATTAATTGTAAGACATGTTTATCACCTACTAACCTACATTTCCTTTCTGTTTACCTTCCGTCATCACAGGGTGGCTTTGAGATCTTGTTGACGTTTTTTCTTCATGATTTTCACCAGAAAGATATCTGGATGAATTTGGCAGTACTTCATATGAGAGCTGTACCATTTTCAAGATTTCATTGCCATCCATAACCTAGCCATGTGCATGCAGCCTTGACCAATTTCTTTTCAGAGAAATTTCCCCCAGAAACCTCTCTTAAATGACATTAGACACCAGTCAAGTCTGCACAAAAGTTTCAACACAAGCCCTACATACCTACCGGATGTCTCAGAAAAAAGTACCCCCTTTCGACTGGAAATAGGAACGAAACGATAAGATATCATTACTCTCCGAGTAGTTAGCTAAATTTATCAATCTTCAACTTAGATTCACATACCTTGCATTTAAGAATCGTCCACCAAACACCAGAGACAAAATTGCAAAGACAAAATTTACAGTGCACCCAAAACCAGAGATTTTGTAAAAGGGTCTAGCCATGATTTGTATTATGGATCTTTTCCAAAGCACTTGTAAACTTTAACTTTCAGTTTTTCGCTTTTGAAAAGGATAAAAAAGACTTGTGGAAATCGCCCTGATTAAACAAATATAACTAAAATGTGGTAAGAATGATGAAGTCGTGCAACATCTCCCAAATGAGCATGCATGTGTTCCTTGTCTTCTGACACTTGGAGTGGAATGCAATGCACAGATTGATTCCTCAAAGGAATAACTATTCTCGAACAATTGGAGGATTTCAAGGTATAATTCTTTTCAATTGAGAAAGGTAAAGGTCAAAGTTGAAATTCCTGTGCAACATGCCTGTGATAGCAAATCATGGCTAGGCCCTTTTACAAAACCTCTGGTTTCGGGTGCACTGTAAATTTTGACTTTGCAAGCTTGTATCTCCAGTGTTTGGTGGCCAATTTTTGATTACAAAGTCCACTTTGTAATCTAAGAAGGGGCTTTGATGTCAGTCAGAAAGAAAGAAAGAAAGAAAGAAAGTAACCCATTTCCGTCATGCTCGTTAAAGCAATTGATTAACGTTTTATCTCTGCTAATTGGCACTGAAATAAAGAAAGCGCACATAAAGCGCATACAAGACAGAAGTTTCCCGCGATCCTATAGCAACATTTGACGTCAGCTTATTTCATGTTAGATTTGACACCATAAGATGGATAAATTACTAGGATGTTTACCCTGGCACAGCAACAAATTCACCCAGAATTGGCACGTTCTTGACTTCATTAGCAGCTTAATTATGTCAAAACAATCGTTTTCTAGAACGAACGAATCATTAGCCACTTATTGATAGTACTCATTATGCAAATAACTCAACTTTAGAGGATGATGTAACCGGCGGCCTGCACAGAGGCTAGCATTTGCAGCATAACCATGAAAGGTAGAAGGACCTCCCTCCTACACAGCAACGGATGCAATCATCCCAGGTGAAGTTGAGACGAAAGGTGCAGAATCCCAGCAAGCAATGGCACCATGGACTGAGGGAAGCATATCATGCATATCATTCTGCACAGAGGAATCTTCGTGACTGCTTGTCTCAAATTAGATGCCCACGAATAGCAACAACTGAAACGTTCTGTAGGGTTCTGCATAAGTAATTTTGCGTTATCGTAAATCTCACATGACATCTCATTTGACACAGATACACCAATAGTTTTGTGCACAAACTATAAGCAAACTAGGGGTAATGACTTTTGATTTTTGCGTATCATTCTCGTTTGACATAAAGACCAAAATATTGCCTTGGACCTTGAGGCGATTCTTGTCCTTATACGAGGCGCTCAATTTTCCATTGAAGGCGACTTTAGCAGCAACACTCATCTCTCTGACTGTAGCAAAAAACAGAATCAACGATCATTTGGGGTTATGAAGAAATCAATAATCAGATATTCTTATGCTTGTTTAGCTCAGGACGGACTTTGTAATCATCCAAAAGGATCTTATGTTTAAATGCAAGGTATGTGGATCTAAGTTGAAGATTGATAAATTTAGCTGTCCACTCGGAGAGTAATGATATCTTATCGTTTCGTTCCTATTTCCAGTCAAAAGGGGGTACTTTTTTTGAGACACCCGGTATATGATTTAGTGGCCACCAAACCATTTTGCTGTTGAGTACAGACTTGTGAAAATTAACCATCATTTCGAAAATAGAGAATTCTTATGAAAAGAGTCTGCTAGATCAAGATGGTAGCGAGGGTAGAGAGGGTGGCAAGGGTCAAGAGGGTGGCGAGGGTAGCGAGGGTCGAGAGTGTGGCGAGGGTAGCGAGGGTCAAGAGGGTCGAGAGTGTGGCGAGGGTCAAGAGGGTAGGGGAATATAAAGACGAGGTACAGCAGCAGCACAAATCCATTGATACACGTATCTTTATACGAAACTGCTTATAAGAAGCTCAAAGAATTCCAAAATGTATTTAGTCGCACTTGTTTCCTATGGCACATTTCTCGGAAAGGCTTCAAAACAACTTATTTTGAAATGTTCAGGAGGCAGATCTGGTAAATTTAAGAAACTTCCTGTAACGGCCCAAATTTTTAGTGCTTATGAAATGATACTCGTAGACCTAAGCCTAGCCAATCGACAAGAAACGACTTGAAGAGGGGGCTCAGAATATGATGTGAAATAGAAAATGTTTGAAGTGTAAAAAACAAACAAACGTTTATACAAAATGATGCTTGTCTTGTATGCTTTCCCTGCACTCTGTTTTAAGCGGACTTAAAAACTGTATTAGTTTGACAATTTTGAGGCACACTTCTGCTAGAAAGCAGGTACTAAGCAGAGATTTGGGCTCTGAGGGACCAATTGCCCCATTAGTCCACTTTAGATCTGCCACTGTGACTTGGTACAAAATCTCTCATTGCTCCTTAGACCCTTAGAAAGGGTAATTGTAAATTGCTGGGCTAGCCATCAGCAAAGACAAACTCGCAACATCCCGTACGAAAATACCGGGCCATGCAGAGCCAAAACCAGGCCATAATCGGGCCTTATTTCTCATTCTTAGCCATAATTCACCATTGCAAGAACGTTGCAATTTTTTGCAAGGGTCTTGCAAGAACGTTAGGTTGGTGCAAGGCTTGATTTTGGCCCTTATCAGGCCTTGCATTAGAGTCACAGCAGCGATATTCTTTGGCTATCAATGTTGGGCTAATGCAACGCTCATGTTAGGTTTGCCCAGGGGGGGGGGACTCCCTATTAGTAAGTGACGGGGGGGTCAGACATTTTTTGGGTTTGTAAAACGTTGTCTAGTATACCTTTGGGTACGCGATTTGGAGCATAATCGGTATATTTTTGGGGTTGCTGATTAGAAAATTGGAGAAGGTGAGTGCTAGGCTGAGTTTTTCACCAAAATATCGCAGGGCAGTTGCCGAAAATGCTATAAAACCTTTAATTTTTATGTACCATGAAGCTGTGAGTATATTTTTGGGGTCTACAAATGTCCTAATTTCAGTATATTTTTGGGATGAGTATATTTTTGGGGTCTAAAATTTCCTAAATTTAGTATATTTTTGGGTTTTTCAAAAATATACTGTGTCTGACCCCCCCGTCACATACCAATAGAAGTTCCCCCCCTGGGAGGTTTGCTGTCGATATCTTTTGGCAAAACCGTTATTTTGTTCGTACTCAAATATCGTTCATGCCATGCTCTTGTTGGGGCCTTATTATGGCTATCCTCCTATGGGAATACTTAGATAAAGTGTTTATTGTGCAAATACGACGGATTTGAGTTTGAAAAAAGGACGAAGCACCACGTGTAAGACAACATGAGTCCAGCTAAGTGTAAGTTTCATCGAAGCGGTTTTCAAAAGTTCGCTACAAGAAACTTGAACGCACCAAGATAAATAATGGTTGATGCATCTGTTAGGTGAGTATAAATTTCGTTTCAACGTCCAATCGCAAATTTTGTAATTTTCTTCTCTCTGCAATCGTTACGTTAGGATGGAAACAACCATCTGCGTATCCAAAATTGCGACAACCATCTCACTATCACGATCGGTTAGAAATTATTTAGGACTCCTAAATACAATGCTCTACTTACTCGCGAATTGTGGTTGTAAAGAAATGACAGGATATATTTTCCTTTGAATGTAGACAGGCTCCTTCTATCTCCTGCAACAAACTGTTCGTTTGTCGTAGGGGTTAATATGCACAGCATTTGTAGTTGTGAATGATTCATCATCCACACGTTTCTGCGTCGTTCTTTATAAGAAATCGAAATAAGGGTAATGCTGTTGACCAGAGTCCAGAAAAAGTCACGGTTCCACGGCTGTGAGCCGGAGGAAGGTTGTGGTTTTTACTGTCATTTTTGAGGAAGGTTTACTAATTCTATTAAGAATCCAGTTTGAGGAAAATTTCAGCTCACCTGACGCTTCTCACTGAGGAAGGGTCAGTCATTTTTGTTAAAAACTAAGAACAATTTTGGGTTAGATATGTGATTAAATCCTCAAAAATACAGTATTCATTATACAGTTTCAAGGCATTAGGACACTATTTGGAATCACATAACTATCTGGTGGGCCTGTACTTGGGGGGGGGGGCTAGCAATGTGAAGTTTATTGTGTGAATCCTGCATTTTTTCCACTTAATGGTTCTTAATTTTTCTCATGGTTATTACCATATAAACTTAATATTGCAAGACACCAGCATAAGTCCACAAGATAGTTGTGCGTATCCATTTTTCTATAGCTTTGGAAATCAAATATGTTATGAAATTGTATAATTCTAAGTGCCAAAGCCTAGCACTTACTAGGCCTAAGAAGTCCATTTATCTGCCAAGGTTAGGTACTGTTCTAAAACAATCAATTCTGTCAGGTACAATGCAATAATCTATTTCTGTGGGAGTCTGGATCTCTTATCTTGACTTTCATTTCAATTTCATGCACCATTATTGATTGATTTCACATTTTCATGGGTGAACAGAAAGTCAGCATCACAAATAGTAATAAACTTCATCATCCATCTATTATCCGTAAATTAGCAGAAACTAGCCAGCCTTCTGTACGCAGGTTAGAACTTCATTTGTTAGCTTTTTCTTTCAGCATATGCTTTCAGCTAGCAAACCAACACAACAGATTTAAAATGATTTCATGAAGACATGAACTCCAGGATCCACCACGACCAGGCTGCCCACCAAATTTCTTCTTTAAAATTAAAATTTAGTAACCCTTCCTCCAGTGACTTCAGTGTTTTTCTCATAGACATAATCCTATCATCTTAGTGTACTTCTGGTTTATGATAATGCACACATGATAAATTAACACATCACATAATTTGTTCTCTCAAAACGCCCCTTGCCATTCGCCATTTTGCCTCAAGCGAGGCCTCTTTTCCATACATGTAAACGAGACAATTTTTGGCGGGAAATGTCGGGGGCGGGGCTGAGGAACAATAGGCGGGCGTCAGGCGACACATGAATCGTATTGTTTGTTTCTATTGTGGTAAAAGGAAATATAAGTATCTATTGTGGAGAAGAATGTTTGAAAGATAACCGCAAAAGAAACACAAATACAAAACATCATGGACAACCATTCTAATCCAAATGTATAGAGGGTCAACAACCGCCAAACTTTAAGCCTGAACCCTCGCAACGGCAAGAAACAATTTTTTTCTGCTTCTTGGACAAGCCAAGTTGACAGATGTGAAGCACTGATGTGAATGTAGAAAACAGTAACAAAGAACTTGCTGATTCTATACCATCATCAAGGGAAATCATATGCAGTTTCCAGCAGATCAAGGCTGGCAGTAGAGCAGAGAAAAGGAAAACAGAAGAAATAGAAACGGTTAATGCTGAATCTGATTTAGCTCACACTCTAAATGAATTTAATGCACATATAAGAAATTAAGAAATTCGATACTCTTTCTGAATTCAATGCATTCCAACAATCAAAGGATGAGGTCAAACCTGACTTTCACTTTGATAACAAATCAAAATGCCATCTTTTTATCCAGGATTCAAGGCCAGCCAGAGGCATGCATACCTGACCTTGCTCAGGAATATTCCATATTTTATAGCAAGACTTGCAGAGATAAGGTTTTAAAAGATGTTGCAAGTCACTTTCGCAACATTGATGTAACATTGATATGAATAACTTCACGATGTTCATAATATTTTAGGACAAACTCACTTTGTTTGAACAATTTCAGTTAAATTAGCTAGTATGTGTGATTTTCTAAAACGGTTTCCATCCTATATGATAGAATGCACATAGAATGTTCATGTTATCACAAGATATGGAAGTGGTGGTTTCTAGATTTGTGGTTAAAAACAATGCAAAGAGTTCGAAATTTCGTTATTTTGATTTTCTAAAATGAGGAAGGTTCAGCCTATACAATTTGACAGCCGGAGGAAGGTTTGACCTTTTTCTGGACTCTGCTGTTGACAACAAGGCTTCTAAGGCCACGCCAGCGCACAAGCTCGACAGCATGGAAAACTTGGGAAGCTTGAAATTGTTTCCGAACTCAATTTGAAAAGGGTTTGTTATATTCCTTACTTTGAAGATTTTGTCCATGTTATCAAATTTGGTCTACGAAAAGTGCAATAAGTAAAGATTAGAAAAATCTTTTCGAAGTTTTCGAGTTTTCCGAGCTGTCCGAGCTTTCGTCTGGGACAGATTTTCAAACTGGAAATGATTGAACTGTTTCCATGCTGCTGCAAGCTTGCTTTTGCCTTTATTTTGGCCTTGTACGCACCTAAAATAAGCCAGGCCCCAATTGGCCCATACAAGGGCCTTTCAAATGCCAGGCTTAATGTATGGCCCGTTTTAGGTCCATGTTAGTGTGCTGCAAGGCTGCCTTTTCAATTCAAATGTTAGGCTAATGTCAGTGTGAAATATGGCTATGGTTGCAAGGCCCTGTTTAGGCTGATGCAAGGCCCTGTATTTTCGTAAGGGATAGAAAGCAGTCTCGCTTTTTCCCTAAATTCATGTGGACAGCAACCTTTCATTAGCACCGATTTGCAAACCAGGTATTAAGTTGGTAAACCTAAGTTTAGCCATAATCCTGTGTTAACTTAATGGGAGCTTTGAACACAGGGCCCAGGATACTTTACTTCCATCATGTCAATGCTGATTTTGCTAAATGTCAAATATCAAAATTACTATTGTGTTGCATGACATTTATTCCAAGACAAGGTGCTAAAGGTAATATACCTTATGCTATAAATTTCACATTTGTGTATCTCTTTTTCCTAGGGAAAACAGCCTCATCGTCACATTCAACATGTTCTTCAACGGGCTTGACTCATTTCAAATGTTGCTCCTTCAAGATTCGACAGAAAAAGACAAATACTTCGTAAAGCTTAAAATCATTGGCGAAGCAAGTCGATACAAAACATCCCTTGGTAAGTTATCTTCAACAGGTTTTGACCATTCATTGCAAAACTTGATGCTTATGGGTGTGGATCCAGGAGGGGCCAGGGGGCCATGCCACCCTCAAAAATTTTCATTGGTTGCTGCAGTTTATCTGCTATTCTTTATCATCTCAGAGTATCAGATAGATATTCTATGTTTTTATGTCTCATTCACTTTTTACCTGCCAGTAGTTAGGAAGTTCTTTTCGGGCATTTTCAAGAACAAACCTGTCTCACACTAGAAAGATGAGGCTACAACTGCAGTATCTTTGGGGGGGGGGTGAATTAGGCATTTTGCTTTTTGGGGAATGTTTACAATTTCCACCCCAAAGTAGATTCACCTGTAAAGTCAATCTGCATTGAGAAAAAAAAGTAAGCATCGTCTTAAGCCAATCTGTTGGGCGTGGTAACAAATTTTGCTGCAGGGGGATACCCCTGGACCCCCTCAAAGATTTAGATTGCTTCACTCGAGTGCACTCGCAAACCAACTCGCTCAAGCAAAAAATTGTATCTCGGTCCTTGTATGGGTCAGTATGGGTTGCTATTATATAAATATTTTAGCGTCATTGGCAATGCCCTGGGTACCTGTAGAGAGTCTGGTACCTAGGGAATGCCAAAACACGTCCGAAAGAAAATGCTATCAAACGTTTGATAATTGCTTTTTAGTAATGTTCTAAAAACAGGAGTAATATTGGGTTCCCAGTATACAAATATGTCAAAATGAAATGAGACATGTGCACCGTTAAAGGTTGAGGAGAACATAGAAATAGAGATAAGATAACTGAGGAGAACATAACGAAATGATTTAACTGGAAACAAAACAAACTTTGGAAAATCCTTACCAAACATTCTGACATGATTATTGAGCAAGAAAGAGTTACATTTACCGTTTAAAGAAAAAAGGCATACTGATTTCCTTTACAGTGCCATCAGTTGCTCCATCGAACTTCACAGTCACACCCATCACTGCATCGTCAATCATGGCAGAGTGGAACGAAATGTATACAACTATATCCACATATATCCTCTTCTATCGTAAGATAGAATTAAACGGGGATTACAAACGCCTCTCGACATTACACACAAAAGTGAAAGTATATGGATTAAAACCAAATACCCATTACGATTTCAGGGTGTTGGGGTATAATGAAAATGAAAACGGGGTTTCCAGCCTAGTGAAGTCTGCTTCCACAAAAGAATCAGGTATGTCATAGCCTTAATACAGTATTTTTATGCACAAATTAACATGGATACCTTTGTTCTAGTAGTTGTGGCGATGCTGTATCATATTTCAAATTGAATTGAAAATTTGCGATGTCCAGATTCAACACAAGCCTGGATTATGGCTGCAAGGCTATAGTGGGGGTGAAATGAAGGCCACGTGTTTACACTAATCCGTTTTCATTTAGATCCGTTTTTACTCCTAAGAATGGAGCTATTTTTCTTCCCGGTTCACAATGCACTTGATCTAAAAAACGCACCTGATTGTCTCTTTTGGAAAACAAGACTAGCAAGGCTTGTTGTTGTTAGCGTATTCAAATTCCTCCGTTTTTTATGTTCACATTACAGATATGGGGTTTTTTCAGCTCCGTTTTTGTCAGCGTATTCATTTAGCTCCGTTTCTGGGGTAGATTAATGTGAACGGAAAGCCAACAACGGAGCTAGACATATCCGTTTTCATGCAAAAACGGATTTGTGTGAATGGGGCCAAAATTTTTTACAGAATACTTATCATGATGAAGCAATCGTGGAACGTAAAATGCGTTGTAACTTGCCTCTTTAATTTGCCTGTTTTGTTGAAAGTTGTGGAAAAAGCGGCTTTCACGGGTGATTGAAATTGTAAATTCCAGATTACAGTAAGAACCGGCAAAATAGAAACCACTTCATAAGAAACCTCGGGCTGATTTTTTTGAGAAATGATGCCCTCATATAAGAAACTTCTCAGCCTTATTTTAGGAAGGTTTCTTATAGGAGGATCCCAAATATATAATAACATACTTCATCATGGCTGAACAATTTGTGATGAGGTCATTTTCAAATGAATAAATTCATACAGAAACTCGCATCAGCATACAAATTTTGTGAACTTCCATTTTTGATAATCTTAAATCTCAGTTTATGATGTGCAGCAGTGTATTTACAGTATACTCATGTATACATTGTGAAGATATTTAACTTGAAGTCATTGAAGGTTTCTTAATCATATCATAAGAAACCTTTCAGCCTCTTTCCTTGATAAATGCCCTTTCAATAAGACACTAAACAGGCTGTTTTTAAAAATCCAATGCCAGAAACTACGCAGTCACTGACTGTTTGCTTGTATTTTCTTGCACTGTTGTGTGATTTTCCATCAGAGGACAGGTATTGCAACATTACAAAAGACCAAAACTCAATAGGTCCACACTTGATACTGCTCCATTGTGATAACTATCTGACAACTGACAACTAACTGCTGTATTATGTCCAATTAGCTAGCAATGATTTTCTGCAAATTATGTAAATCTAAACAAGGTGCAACAGTAAAGTATACCGGTTTAAAGCTCTACATTGCACTTGAATCAAAACGATCTTCGCATATATCTCTAGATTGTGAAACATTTTTGAGAAATTTCATTGAAAATTCTTAGAATCCCTATTGTCTCATTTCAGTTCCAAGTCAGCCACCAATGCCACAATGGCTGTGTGCCCAAGTCGTCATATAAGAAAGAAAGAGACGACTTGTCGCAAACAGCTCCTCATTAATTATTCATAAAATGTATGTGACCTGACTTAACCTGATGTTTGTAATAGGATCTAACCGCAAGGAATTTGAAAACCAATTTGAATTTGAAAGTCAATTGTATCTGTCTACACATGAGCGCTGTTAAGGCCAATTTCCAGTCAGCGGGATTTTCCGAGCGGGCGGAATTTTAGACAATAAAAAGTTGCTCAGCTGTAACTATCCATTCAATTTCAGAGTGACATTTTCTCTCGCAAACAAAAGAACTTCCGCCCGCTCGGAAAATTCCACTGACTGGAAATCAGCCTTTAGGGAAATGGTGGCGCCAATATATAAACATCTCTTCGTTTTGACATACAGCCATTTATGTTTCAATGTTGGTTTGCCCCCGTCATTTTCCTTGACGGAACAGCAGTATTCTGTCTGCTATTGGTCAAACATTATGATCAAAGGTGCCATCTGCCGTACCAAAAACCGTCCGGCCATCCAGCTGTGTTATCCAGCTGTTCACTGTTCGCGACAAGTCGTCTCTTTCTTTCCTCCAGGACGGCTTGGGCAAGTCCACAATGGCTGCTGGTACGTCAGGATTTACTGCAAATGTCCACACTTATAATGTACAACAGCTCCCAGGGTTACAGCGGGAACCTAACAGTTCCTTATCCAGACAGCTCATTCATAATTACAGGGCTTAATCCAGTAACAACATACGAGATTTTGGTTTGCGAAGTGACACGGCCTGGACATGGACCATGTCAGCAAACAAAAGTAAGTAGTAACTATAATTTCACAACTGAAGTTTATTGTATTTTCAACCTTCTGATTCTGAGTCATTGATTTTACAAAGCTGCCCCTACTTGCAATTAGATACAAAAAATAAAGCTGTATGTAGCGACATAAGACTCACGACATGGTCCAGTTATCACAACAACAGCAACAACACAACTCGAACAACGACAATGACAATGATGACAAAAATAACAACAGCAACAGCTTTTATTTTTGCTCAGACTGGGACTTATGGACCTTCACTTAAAAATTGACAGCCAGAGATTCGTCTGTGCCCTGCGGTGAAGATCATGGAAGCTAACTGACTTTCAAAATGAGAAACTTCTGGTTCAAGGTGAAAGATTTGTTGATTCTTGGATTGAGGAAACATTCATCTGGCTAATTGCAGCTTTTATTCATGGCTAATGTGCCTGAAAACTTTAATTTAAAGGTAGTTCAGCATCTGATGAATGAGCCGCTAACTTAGGGTCATCCACCACTGCCTGGAGCACTGAGGTTTTCGTGAAATGTTGTAAATGATTTCTATATCTGCATAATATCCGCACATGAAATTACGGGAAACGGTGTCAAGGTCCATGCGTCGTAATTTGAGTGTCAATAATTCTATTAATAGCGATGGCGATAACTATGAATATGTAATCAGTCTAGTACAAAATATGTTTGTTCAATATGACTCAATCAATCATATTTCAATCCCCAGCTCCATCAGAAGCACCTGCAAAAGTTCAGATCAATAGTTACACCGCGTACAACGCACTCGATGTTAGGGACCTGTCATAAAGTATCTACTACAGGGGGGCGGAGGATATTTGACTTTTGCTAAAATATTTTTCAAAGCCCCTTTTGAAAAGGAGTAAAAAATTCCGTGGCCCCTCGTGCAGAGAAGAATAATTTTCGTGGCCCATTTAAATTTGAATTTTTGAAATTTGCCCATAGCATCCCTATAGCACAAGATGCTCTCCTCTTTCCATTTCATCTTCAGACCTTGATTATGACACTAATATTGTCCCCGTTGTGCATAGCATAACTTTGCCTACTAACTTAGAGCTAATGGTGGTTTGGGCAGCATGTCCACTCTTCGTCTTTATGATTGCTGTCCAGCTTTGTTTGTTGATGTAGATGTAGCAAAGAATCATGAATTTTAAAAGAACAGCTTTCAAAGAATTCGCCTCCAAACTTTGAGTTTGTGTCACCTCAATGCACTTTCATCACTCAACAAAAAGAAGCAAGCTCTTTTGCATGTATTTTTGCGTTGATGGGCTGATGCAAGGATCCAAAGAAGGATGGTTCAGCAAAACAGGTATCAGAAAAGAGAAAATCCGTTTGTGCTTTGAAAAAAGAATGAAACTGAAAAGTTGAAGCAGTGACTGGATTGGATTCTGACTGCATAACTGAATTGATTTTAGTTGCTTTAAAGACTGTTAAATTTTCTCACACATACATTTCAGTGTCTTCAACATTTCAACAAGCTTTTGTAATGTTACTCACTGACACATTTCATGGCCCATTTAAAATCTGCAAATATTTTCTGTGGCCCATTATCAAGCCCGTCAATTTTTTGGTGGCCCCGGCCTATATCCTCCGCCCCCCTGTAGCAGATACTTTATGACAGGTCCCTTACTTGGAAGCATGTCGCAGCTCAACATTTGAACGGAGAGCTGATGGGATATAAGTTGCGGTTATCGGTGCTTGAGATTGATGGAAAACCGATTTTGGCCGGAAAACATGAAGAAAAACTAATTCATCCGTCTCCGAAGATTTCGAATGAAAAGAGAAGTTTCTAATAGCAGGCTCCTTGCCTCACGACACAGCCCTTCAGCTTCAGCGTTTTACTAACTTTTAACCTGCGTTTAACCTGCCATAACTCACGCAACTATCATTATTTTCAACTTTCTCTCTGTTTGATCCAACATCAAAACATGCTGAAGGGGAGACTCGGGCCAGTTGCAACAGGAGCAAGCAATGGCAGGTTTTGTAACACGATAGCATCAGTTGCTTTAACTGATATCTCAATTCAACACGCTTAGTGATTGCAAGCAGAGGAATTTATCTCTAACAGCAATTCAAAGCAAACAAAGCTGCTAAAGTTGCCCCGAAAATAATAGGGCAAACTATCGCCTTGTGCATGCGGAAGGTGGTTTCTAAGTCAAGTTATTAGTTTGTAACGAAAGAAGGATGAATCTTAGGATCTGTGTGGTGGACTTTGTTTTTCATTTGATTGAGGAGCTGTGCGGTAATTGTTTCATCAAAGCCCTAAATACACGAGGACTTACAAAGCTTACAACTTCTAAATACAAAGCCTTCTGGCCGGCGTCTGGTCTACTAGTCTGCCAATTTGCAACATACTGTAATTTTCCTACTGTTTTCACAAAAATTGAGCTTCGCGAATTTTGACAGGGCCAGTCCCAGAAAATTGTTTTTCCCCTCCTCATCTGACAAAATATTTAAATAGAACTTTACTACCAGTAGCAAATTATTTAGCAGCAAGAAGTCTTAAATTTTCGCAGCCATTGACATCCGCATTTCAGAATTAAAGTGAATGCCCTGAGCTAGTGAGCTGTAAAGCGCCCGTCTATAAATAGGGCAAAAAACCCAAATACTTTGTGGTTCTCCTAGGCTTTTCTTTCTTTCGCCACGCGTTGGACTATACAACAGGCAAAGGGTACATGGTAAAACAGAGATGCAAATCATAACATCAATGTCTCTTTCTTTCTTGTAGAAACATGTGCCTTTCCCAAAGTGATATACACTAACTTCGCTTCAGGGCACATCAAAGGACTATTCGCAGACATACTTCGCGAGGTCATCAAATCTAACTATAGTAACTGTGAACAGCAAGCCACAATTGATTTTACAACGAACGGAAGAAATGGCTGGGCGCAGAAAAGAACCATAAAAGAAATGAAAAAAGACGCTGGAGAATCCCAAATCAGCTTCCCCATCTTCGGGGGAACATACAGCACCACTTACCAAGGATATAATTTTGTGCCCGTTATACCACACCCTGGGGTGGTACATTTTACGATCAAGAACAACTTAACGGATCAAGCTCAGGACATTGGAAAGAAGGTGGGGGAGACCTGGCCGGTGTTGTCTTTCAACGTCCTACTGCTCATCATAGTAGGCTTTTGCATTTGGGCTGTGGTAAGTCCGCATTCATATATATTCTTTTGAGCCGGTGTCCCAAAACAGTACTATGGCTTGAACATCTACTGCTAATCATGGTCCTTTGCACGCCAAATTAAAAGCGAGACAACGGAAATTTAGGTCCAAAAGGACCAGTAGATCATACGTAATCGACTTTGGCGCCACGAAGGATCATCAATAACTAAACATGTGATAAGCTTCCTTATTTGTTTTGTCGATGACCAGAATATATTTCAATGGATGACAAAACTTTCATATGATTGCTGAATACGCTTTTGTCTGTATGACGTCATACGACAAAATCTCGCTCCAGCAACGGCAACAACATCGCTAACTGAATTATACTTTCAAACTTTCAATTATAATATGATGAACAACACATTCCGCCAAATAAGGCTGCATACTAACCCCCAAGGTGTATCAAGAATAATCTCCCTACCCTCACAGATAGGGTCCGGATAGGGTTAACTTATCTCACTGAAACGTTGTAAGGCAGCAAATTATGCTTGAAAACCTGCTTACTCTTTGTCATGTCATTTGCAGGACTCCAAAGCGAACCCAGAGGAATTCCCGCGTAGTTTCTTCAGAGGTGTGTTTAATGGCTTCTATTGGGCATATGTCACGATGACCACTATAGGGTAAGACACTGTATCAATTAATTAATTACATTAGCTGTAACTTTTGAACTACACCTGGTTGTGTAATGCTGAGACGGAAACTGTCTTCCTCTTCTACCGGCTTTGATCACGGGAAATAGGACGAAGAGGTTTGATGAAATATCTCTTTAACTTCTTTATTTTTGATTTAACGTCTGCAACTAAACATGGTTTTCGGCCCTCGGTTATTGAAATATGATTCCCTTGTATTCTTTGTCTTCTGCAAAGGCACACAACACACAGGAATTCAAGGGAGTTATTATTAGATTAATTAAGAGGCGTTAGGCCTAAAACCACGTTCAGCTACAGACATGAGTTGAAGACGAAACAAGAACGCAATAAGGATCAATGAAAGAAATGTATGCAATCAAAGCATCCATGTCCTGTCACCCTTGTGCCTTTTAGTTTCTATTTAGAAGACATCTTTTTGTGCTAACTTGAAAAATTTTGACCATGATTCAGGGGGTCAACGCATCATTTTAAATTGAGTAATGGTAACAGAATATTCTATTAACCATGATCGAGTGCTCTGCAAAATAAAGGCCTTTTCAGTCATAAAGTTTGAACCATTGCATCTAAAGCAAGCAAACAAACATTGCTGAGCTTGTTTTGAAACAGGCTTTTATTTGATATATAGTTTATTGATTTTTGATGACGTCATCAATAATTTGTTGTTGCGCATGCGTACTGACGAAAACCCATTTTAGGCTTCATTTTTGAAAAATGAGCTACACATTATGATTCAGCACGTCTATTTACCTACGCTTAGCATTTGTCGCTATTAGCATATTTCGTTTTTTAGCAAAATTATCAGCGTTACGAAGCATAAATTTCAAAATAAGAATCACAAGGATATAACCTTACAATGTAGCAAATCTCATGACGCCACGTTTTATTACTTAAGAGATACTACAACACGCCAAAGTCCATTTGGTTTTGCACCTAATTTAACAGCATTTGCTGACGTCTGCACTTAATCACGTGACATGAACAAAAAAATGACGTCATCTTATGTCCCTGATCATGTTTGTTACTTATGACAAGTTTCAAGTCACTAGCTCGTATGGTTTGAGAATACGGAGGGGGGCATTTTGTGCCCCTAGTCTCCCCAAAGTTAGAAAACGCCTGGTCTGGATAAGGTTAAACAAGAAAGTGTTCTAGTTGACAGAGCAGAAACTGCGCACGCATGCGTGAAAACTCGTAACTTTGAGGCCCACTAGCTTCCAGCAACAGATCCCGAAATTCGGCAACACTCTGTGTTTTGTTCCTTATGCCTAGAAATCTTGATTTATCGTTTCAAAAAGCTAATCTATCCAAACACTTCCTTATCTCAGATTGCTTGATGACGTCATTTCACGCAGTTTCTGCTCTGTCGGTTAACATCCGACATCCGTAACATCCGTGTCCTAACACCCTTGGGCAGATACTGTGTCTTATCAGTTCCCAGTTTCTAGAATTTTCGTGAATCACATGACAAATGAGATTACGTCATGGTGCGGAGGCGCAGCCATCAACAATCAACTTGGATGATTAATTTGCCTGACAGATACTGTGTCGTGCCAAAAAAGGTTCAGCAACTGCGGTGATGTGATGGTGCGGAGGCGCAGCAATACGTCAGCAGTTGGCGATCAATTGCATTCTTTGGGCATTCTTTGCATTTGTCGGTAGTTCAAAGAAAAGCGTTGTGGTTCCTTAGTGAGTGAGTGTGTGAGTGCATTAGTGCCTGAGTGCGTTGGTGCATCAGGCGTTAGAGTCAGACGCGGCCCCTCACCCATATGTGCTCGTTTTAGTTCGTACATCAAGATCAACAAAAACGATAAATAAGTTTAAAACATGATAAATCACATGTAAAAAAAGCCTCGTGCATGAGGAGAAATGATAGTGTTTGCTGGAGACAGGAAAGAGGGCGGTACAGAGATTCAACGATTCAAACAGAAGAAAATGAGAGTTGAAGTAAAAGAGAGACGACACAAGAGAAATATGGCACAAGATTCCAATTTGATCTTAAAGTAACATAAAATAACACTTCTATTAGCAGCTCGATTGAAGGACTAAACTAGAGAGCACGTGCAAGATTGGAGTGTCAAGAGTACAATTTTACTCCAACTATTATCTTCTTGCCCTGCACCGAAGTGAACTTAGTATTACACCGTGCATAATGATCTACGAGGAGAGCATCTCAATATTTTCGCTTTTCCTGTTTTATTTTTCGTCTTTCTGGTTGGACCAGTTTTTGATCTAATTGGAAAAGAGGCTGTGATCGCAAGGTTAACAAAATGGCGGTAGCGGTAAATAAACTGAATTTGTTCGGGGTTCGAACAAGTGCAATTGGATAGAAAAGGAGACATAGATTTGAGTTTGAGTTTAGTTCATTTGAAGCAAAATTTTATGCAGTTCATGAGCAGGAATGGTTTGCTGTTGATTTGAGTTAGGCTTACACCGCAACTCATGCAAATAAATGCAACAACATAATGATAATCAAACTTTGGGCCAAATCCGTCAAGTCTCACAGACCCACTTACAGGTGGGGGACGGGACATAGTCTCACTACATAAGGACCCTCAAGTTACACTTGTCTAGTTGAGTTGAATTGTTGGTGTTTTTATCGCTCCACTGAGGTGTAATTGTGGCGATAAAAAAAAAGCGAAACTAGGACATGTAATTGAGTCTAGGCGGGACATTTAGTATTTACTATTGCTAGTCAATTGATGCTATTTTGCAATCATATAGATTAATCATTTCTTTGGCCCTTTTCTTAGCTGAAGAAGTCAACTATAGCTTATGGTCCAACTGGTCACCATGCAGTGTTTCTTGCAATGGAGGAACAAAGAAATAGAATGCGGTTTTGTGATGCTGACGTCTGCAATGGCAAAACAACAGAAAACCTCTGTCTGCAACGAACAACGATGTGCAAGTAAGATTTTGATATCCATAAATGAATATAATCAATATTGCTTTGAATTGCTTTTTCGCCATAGTTCTATCACATTTTACTGCCAAATGATATTTGTTGGAACTTAACCATAAAAACACTTTCGGATGCGTCACTGCAAATTTACTGCAAATTTTTGTGCAGTAGAAATTCGCCTTCGATACGAGAGGAAAACATTTTCCTCACCAAAATAGATGAAAACAACAGAAATGATAACGCTTGCTGGTCATCTATAATTTGCTAGTGAGATATTTCCTTCATTTTAGTTCATGGTGGTTTCTCGGCCTGGTCCACTTGGTCAACTTGTAATGTGGAATGTGGAGGAGGACAACGGACCAGAACCAGACTATGCAATAATCCAGCACCGCAGCATGGTGGCTATAACTGTTACGGGGATACAATCAAAAGAGACATTTGCAATGTACACCAATGTCCAGGTATGTCTTGGTCTTGGAACACATATATTGTTATCGGTCCAATGAGATAGCGTTTTGAGAGCAAAGTCCAGTCAAATGACGTCTCATCTATTTTTATCTTAACTGAATCACTTCACTGAAGTTTTTCTACTAATTTGATTTGATAAAAAACTTCAATTTTTTTGTCGTAGTTCATGGTAACTGGACTGAATGGACAAAGTGGTCGGCTTGCGATAAACCGTGTAACACCGGCATGCACAGAAGATGGCGGTTTTGTAAAAATCCAGCTCCCCTGTTTGGTGGAAAGGACTGTATTGGCTTTGGAATGGAAAGCATTGCATGCAACACTAACAAATGTCCAGGTAAGAATTTAACCTGAAAGTTTTGATATTCAACTCAAGGCAATGTGGCACCAAGAGGGTCTCCATAATGAATTGAGCACCCAGGGATGCGCCTGTCAATAGAGCTCCAAACTCAGAACAGATTGGCCAATTTCTATCAGGTGAATTTTGCAATGGATTTGAACATGTTCATCATTTAGTGGTAAATTTGCCAACAATGTCGCCTTGATATTCAGGGCCATCAAGGGACCAGTTGCTTTGCAAACAAAGATTCTTATTACTGCATCATCCGGTGTAACACACACTGATTATTCCAAATACTATGTACTGTATCATAATACGATCTAATGGATTTGTCCAATGAAGGATGTTTAGAGAAATGTTTGCCATCCTGATTCCACCTGGGGGGGGGGGTTAATTTCCATATATGGAGCAACGGGTACGGATGGGTTTAGAACCTCGAAAGTCCTGAAATATGGGTATCAGAATATGAATTTTCCGCTAGAAATGGATAGCTTTTGACTTACGACGAAACAGGTTGGTATGGCTATGAAACGTGGTAGGTTGCAACTTTACCTTCATACTGTGCATTTAAAGTGACATGAAACTTGATTTCTGGGATGTTCAACTGGATTTGTCTCCCAGAAATCCACAAAAATTGGTATGGAAATTGAGCAAAAATCCTTGAATATGGGTCTTCTCCTAAAATTGCTGGGCGGCACGTCCCCGTCATCCCAAGACTCAAGTTACCGCCCCCCCGTAAACAAGGAAAATTCCATGCTTGGTCAATTTTCAAATTTCAAATTTCCAAAACTTTCTTCCAAGCCATAATTTCTCCAGAAGGTTACTCAGGAATGGCTCTCCATAAACCAGCGGAGAGTAGGACAGAGTCCACCAGCATGGTTTACCTTGGTAATAATTTACAACTAAATGAACAACTTGCCCTGTCTTATTTTAGCGGAGAAGGTATCTGTCCAAAATTTGACAATCGACAAAGCTTGGAACAGAAGCATGGCTTTGAACAGCTCTTTAGCCTTCAACGAATTTTACAATGATCTGGAGATAACTGTGAGTATGAAACGGCCTTTGAACCATCATCAACTTTTGTTACACTATAACATGGGTTATCCTGCACTAAAAATTAAATTTTTGTCAAATATTCATCTTAACATTTCATAATGCATTTAAACTTATGCAACTGTCAATACTGTATGTAAGGCAGGAGAACTGACAATGTTTGTACATGGCTGCAGGAATCACCTTAAACATGCGGAGCAGCATAAACATGGTGTCACTTTTTCATTAAAAAGGTACTCTGATATGCATCGGATTTAAACGGAGAAAAGAGCAAAACAACTCGTGTAAGTCTCCTCCCTGAGGATTGCAACATATTCTCAGCACAACGATTTTAAAAATAGCCTTGATCTAATTCTAGATGCAGTCCTGGTGATATTAGGCGTGTGATCGCACGCGCACGCCTCCACACACGCCTGAACTTTTCAAGGCGTGCGTTTCATCGCACGTGCAACAATGCTTTTTACTATGGTACTTTCGTAGATTTCTGCCTTGTTCTTAATAAATAATGATACGTTTTTGCTTTGGTTTGCTTTCTTTCATGGGCCTTCTGTCAGCAGTATTTTCAAGAAAGTCTCTGAAAGTTTAGGAGCGTTTTCTAATTGTCATTCTTGTTGGTCGATTGAACTAGCAAACTTGATCGGCAGACCGGAGAGGTCAAGAAGATGAATGATCCGGCTTTTCCTGTTGTCCCATTTGATGAAGTGTGAAGGTCAATTCAAAATGAATAAAGATTCCAAAAGAGTCATTAGCAGATTAAAGAACGGGATTAGAACAAAGAACTCTGAGTACTTTTCAGTACTTTTCAGATAAGTGAAGCCTTGTAAATATGGTGGTAAAAATTGGGTAATCGTAACTTTTGTTCAACTGTCCAAAGTGACGATAGAGTGCGGGAACACAATTATTTACGCTGACAGAATGAAATGTCTCCTCCTTGCTTGTTGCAGTTCTTTTCGTATGATTTTTTATTGGGATCATTGTGCTATGATGAAGTTTATCTTGTGCATTGAACTCCTTGCGAGACTGAACGCTTGCCATTTGATCATCCAGTGATGATTAAACAAATCGAAGGAGAGATTTCACTCATTTTTGGGAGCAAAAAGAGTTTAGTGATTTTTTGTTAAAACAAATAGGTTTTTGCCGATAGTGTATGACATATTCTGGGAGTGAAATCCTCCTCAAAGATGAAGTGTCTTGAACATGGATAGAAAGAACTTTTCTGGATCGCACGCCATCGCACGCCTAGAATTTTCAAGGTGTGTGAATGGCAGCGCGCCAGTAAGTTTCATATTACCAGGACTGTAGATGCAACGAAATTTCCGCAGCAGTCAACTGGAGCAGACATATCTTATCACAAAAATCGAAAGCATAAAGAAACACACACTTCGGTGAGTTTGCGTAAATTCATGAGATTTCAGTGGGAACTAGGCCATCACTCTCTGGTCACCTTATTTACCTAAACATGTCATTTATGCCCAATGCTCTCCCCTCTATACTCTTATTTTCTCTTTGATGAGCTCCTTTGTTGCTTACTTGAACCTTGCTTGAACGATCGCTGGCGACCTTTTAAAGCCGATTCCAACAGAAATGATTGAATTTATTGCATATTCTTTTATTGATATTGACTAAATGTGTTGATTGGATTGCGAAATGTGGCCAAATTTTAGTTACCGAGGAGTTAGATCGCTCATATAATGCATATATTTAACGTATGTTCCTACAACTGTTGTTGTTGATGTTGTTGTTGATGGTTTTTTCGTCGGAAAATTTTGGTTTTTCGCCCCCCTAGGCAGTCATAGCTAGTATCGGCCCTGCATAAACTCCTTATACTGCAGAACGCACCAGGGCCCGGTTGTTCAAAACTGCGATTAAGACTAATTCTGCATTAACTTAATCGGAGTTTTGAACAACAGAGCTCAGGATACTTTACTTCGATTATGTCAATGCTGATTTGCTAAATGTCAAATATCCGTTGTGCTGCATAACATTTTTTCCGAGACGAGGTGCTAAAGGTAATACGTTACACTTTTTTATAAGAAACTGGTTTATAAGAAATTAGTAATAAGATGGCCACAATTATAAGAAACTCTAGTACTATGTCTTAGAAGTATCAAGAAACTTTTCAAAGTTAAAAGGATGGATACTATAGTAGATAAATTGTTGAACCTTTATTCTTGAGCAATATTAACTAACCATTTGTGTTTTCAACATAACAGAACACTGCTTATTTCTGTATGATGTTTTAAATGTCAAGAAACATATCTGCAGCAGTGTTAACGACCACATTGATAATTCTGCATTCAAAAAATAAGAAACCAATTAAGAAACTTTTAGTACTAAAATGGACAAAATTTCCCTATCAAATTAAGAAACTTTTAGTACTATGGCGTGATCCTAGTTTCTTATAAAAAAATGTGTATATTCTTTACGCACAGTGCAATAAATTTCAAATTCGTGTATCTCTTTTTCCTAGGGAAAACAGCCTTGTCGTCACATTGAACATCTTCTTCAACGGGCTTGATTCTTTTCAAATGTTGTTCCTCCAAGATTCAATAGAAAAAGAAAAATACCTCGGAAAACTTAAAATTAGTGGCGAAGCAAGTGGATACAAAACATCCCTTGGTAAGTTAATTACAACAAGTCTTTGGTAATTCATTTTGAGACTAATAGGTATCAGTCAGTATGGGTTGCTATTATCTAATAAATATTTTTGCGTCATTGGCAATGCCCTGGGTACCTGTATAGAGTCTGGTACCTAGGGCATATGGCAAAACACATCCAACATAAAATGCTATCAAACGTTTGGATGATTGCTTTTTGGTCATGTTCTAAAAACAGGAGTCATTATTGGGTTCCTGGTATACAAATATGTCAAAATGAAGAGAGATATGTGCACCGTCAAAGGTTGAGGAGAACGCTGAAATAGAGAAAACTGAGGAGAGCATACCAACATAACTTAAGTGGAAACTGTGCGGAAGTGAGGAAAAACGCAAGAGGTCTGAAACGAGCGTAATATTTTTATAAGGGTATGTGACTAGGAAGAGACTGTGTGGGTATGAAGTGAGAGAGTTTGAGGAGAGACGATAACTAGGTAGCGAAGAAAAGTTGTTAAGATAGGCTGAGAAGAATAAAAAGCAAGAAAACGAATTTACTGTGTATTTGTGATTCGCCGCTTTGTCTTATCAAGCATTTTGACATGATTCTTGAGCAAGAAAGAGTTACAATTACCATTTAAAGAAAATATAGCATACTGAATTCCTTTTCAGTTCCATCAGTTGCTCCATCCAACATCACCCTCAGACCACTCACGGAATCATCAATAATGGCTCAATGGAACGCAATGGAAACAAATGTATCCGGATACATACTGTTCTACAGCGAGATGGCATCAAACGGACATTACAAACGCCTTTCGACTTTAGACACAACTGCAACAATATCAGGATTGAAACCAAACACCCATTACAATTTCAGAGTATTGGCATTTAATGAAAATGGAAACGGGATTTCCAGTCCAGTGAAGTCTGCCTCCACAAAAGAATCAGGTATGTCATAGGCTTAATACTGTATTTTCTAAGCACAAATTACCATGGATACCTTTGTTTTAGTAGTTGCGGCGACGCAGTATCATATTTTGAATTGAATTGAAAATTTGCGATGTCCGGATTCAATACAAGCCTCGATTATGGCTGCAAGACTACCTATTATGATGAAGCAATCGTGGAATGTAAAATGCAGTTGTAACAAAGCCTCTTTATAATCTGCCTGTTTTGTGGAAAGTTGTGGTAAAAGCGGCTTTCATGAGTGATTGAAATTGTAAAGATTAGTGATAGCTGAATGATGCTCGATACCGGGGGAGATGGGCATCGATCTTCTGAATTAAAAAAATCCAACTCTATCTCCTGCAAGACCCTGTGGCTGCATGGTTGCATGGTTGCCTGAACCAGCGTTTGCAAGACAGAAATCGATCATAGAAATCTGTAATACAAACAGGTCGAGAAAGGTATATCGTCAGCATTTTCTCCAGACGTTGGTTCTGCTTGTTTCCAATGCCAGAAACTACGCAATCACTGACTGTTTGCTTGTATTTCCTTGCACCGTTGTGTGATTTTCCATCAGAGGACAGGTATTGCAACAAGACAAAAGATCAAAACTTAATAGGCCCACACTCGATCGATACTGCTCCATTGTGACAACTAAGTAGTATGTCCAATTGGCTAGCAATGACCTTCTGCAAATTAATCTAAACAAGGAGCAACAGTAAAGTATACCGGTTTAAAGCTCTACATTGCACTTGAATCAAAACGATCTTCACATATATCTCTAGATTGTGAAACATTTTTGAGAAAGATTGAAAATTCTTAGAATCCCTATTTTCTCATTTCAGTTCCATGTCAGCCACCAAATGCCATAATGGCTGCTGGTACGTCAGGATTGACCGCAAACCGCAAATATCAATTGGGAGCACATATCATCCGTTCAATGGAATGGGGAGCCTGTTGGTACACTCATAATGTACAACAGCTCCCAGGGTTATAGCGGAAACACAACAGTTGCCTATCCAGCCAGTTCATTCATGATTACAGGGCTTAATCCAGCAACAACGTACGAGATTTTAGTTTGCGAGGTGACACGGCCTGGACATGGACCATGTCAACAAACAAAAGCAACGACATTGTCCAGCAGTAAGTAATCAAAATTCTACCACTGAAGTTTATTGTATTTTCAACTTTCTGATTGTGAGTCATTGAACTTTACAAACCTGCCACCATTAGCAATTAGATACAGATAAAGCTGCATGGAGGGACATAAGACTCAGGACATGGTCCAGTTATCACAACAACAGCAAAAACACAACTCGAACAACGACAATGACAATGATGACAAAAATAACAACAGCAACAGCTTTTATTTTTGCTTAGACTGGGACTTATGGATCTTCACATAGAAATTGACCGCCAGAGGTTCGTCTGTGCCCTGCGGTGAAGATCATGGTAGCTAACTGACTTTCAAAATGAAGAACTTCTGGTTCAAGGTGAAAGATTTGCTGATTCTTGGATTGACGAAACATTCATCTGGCTACTTACGGCTTTCATTCATGGCTAATATCACTGAAAACTTTAATTTAAAGGTAGTTCAGCATCTGATGAATGAGCCGCTAACTTAGGGTCATCCACCACTGCCTGGAGCACTGAGGTTTTCATGAAATGTTGTAATGATTTCCATATCTGCATCATATCCGCACATGAAATCACGGGAAACGGTGTCAAGGTCCATGCGTCGTAATTTGAGTGTCAATAATTCTATTAATAGCGATGACGATAACTATGAATATGTAATCAGTCTAGTACAAAATATGTTTGTTCAATATGACTCAATCAATCATATTTCAATCCCCAGCTCCATCAGAAGCACCTGCAAAAGTTCAGATCAATAGTTACACTGCTTTCAACGAACTCGATGTTACTTGGAAGCATGTCGCAGCTCAACATTTGAACGGAGAGCTGATGGGATATAAGTTGCGGTTATCGGTGCTTGAGATTGATGGAAAACCGATTTTGGCCGGAAAACATGAAGAAAAACTAATTCATCCCTCTCAGAATAGAACCACACTTTCCGAATTGAAGCCAAATACAAAATATTCGGTTACCCTGCTCGCTTCAAATGAGTTTGGAGATGGTGTTCCATCTTCCCCAATCATTCGAGGTAATTTGAAGCCACGTGACAAAGAGTAAAACGCAGGTTTGTAGGCTCGTAAAACGCAGCCTTGCAGTTTGGTAAAACACAGATTTCAGACTGGTTTCACAATTAATTCCAGTATCATGCCAATTAAATGAAGATTTCGAATGACAAGAGAAGTTCCTAATAGCAGGCCCCTTGCCTCTAGCCACAGCCTTTCAGCTTCAGCGGTTTACTAACCTTTAACCTGCATTTATCCTGCCACAAATCACGCAACTATCACTATTTTCAACTTTCTCTCTGTTTGATCCAACATCAAAACATATTGAAGGGGAGACCCAGGCCAGTTGCAACAGGAGCAAACAAGGGCAGGATTTGTAACACGATAGCATCAGTTGCTTTAATTGATATCTCAATTCAACATGCTAAGTGATTGCAGGCACAGGAATTTATCTCAACCTGTAATTCAAAACAAACAAAGCTGCGAAAGTTGCCCGTAAAATAATAGGGCAAACTATCGCCTTGTGCATGCGAAAGGTGGTTTTTAAGTGAAGTTATTAGTTTATAACGAAAGAAGGATGAATCTGAGGATCTGTTTGACGGACTTTGTTTGTTTGATTCAGGAGCTGTGCGGTAATTGTTTCATCGAAGCCCTAAATACACGAGAACTTACAAATCTTACAACTTCTAAATACAAAGCCTGCTGGCCGGCGTCTAGTCTACTTGTCTACAAATTTGCAAATACTCTAATTTTCCTACTGTTTTCACGCAAATTGAGCTTCGAGAAATTTGACAGGGCCAATCCCGGAAAATTGTTTCTCCCCTCTTCATTTGACAAAATATCTACATAGAACTTTACTACCAGTAGCAAATTATTTAGCAGCAAGAAGTCGTACATTTTCGCTGCCATTGACATCCGCATTTCAGAGTTAAAGTGAATGACCTGAGCTAGTGAGCTGTAAAGCACCCGTCTATAAATAAGACAAAAAACCTAAATTCTTTATGGTCGTCCTAGGCTTTGCTTTCTTTCGCCACGCGTTGGATTATCAAATACAATAGGCGATCTATAAACTCGTGAGATCTCAGCTTTCAACTCGGGTTATTTCCTCTAACATAAAAAATCAACAAGGGGATAATTTGCCTCCCTCAAACGAAATTGGGTAAAAGGTACAACAGAGATGCAAATCATAACATCAATGTCTCTTTCCTTCTCGTAGAAACATGTGCCTTTCCTGAAGTCATCTACGCTAATTTCGCCGCCAGTGCCCCATATGTACATAACAACGCTTCAGGGCACATTAAAGGACTATTCCCGGACATCCTTCTCGACGTCATTAAGTCCAACTACAGTTACTGTGAACAAATAACCACAATTGATTTTGCAACGAACGGAAGAAATGGCTGGGCGGAGAAAACAACCATAAAAGGAATGAAAAAAGACGCTGGAGAATCCCACATCAGCTTCCCCATCTTCGGGGGTACATACAGCACAACGTACCAAGGATATGCTTTTGTGCCCGTTATACCACACCCTGGGGTATAGGACATTGGAAAGAAGGTGGGGGAGACCTGGCCGGTGTTGTCTTTCAACGTCCTACTGCTCATCATAGTAGGCTTCTGCATTTGGGCTGTGGTAAGTCCGCATTCATATATATTCTTTTGATGTCTTTGTGACATCGTAGCCGGTGTCCCAAAACAGTACTATGGCTTGAACATCTACTGCTAATCATGGTCCTTTGCACGCCAAATTAAAAGCGAGACAACGGAAATTTAGGTCCAAAAGGACTAGTAGATCATACGTATGTCGACTTTGGCGCCACGAAGGATCACGATCAGCAACTGGTCTTTAAAGAATCACCTAATATCAATTATCAAACATGTGATAAATTTCTTTATTTGTTTCGTCGATGATCAAAATATATATCCATGGATGACAAAACGTTTGTTTCTGATGCTACACGGTGAAAAAATCACATGATGAAAACCGTCACTTTGAGATACGCTTTGTAAGCAAACTAGTCGATTTTTTCCAGAGTCACATTTTTCAGATTTTTATCATCCTTGAAGTCTCCAGTGACGCTGCGCGTTTTTTTCCGTCATTTATGACCGAATGAAAAGTTGAATGTACAAATAATCAATGTCGCAGTCATCACTGTTTCTTTGCGGCATGATTCAAGACAAGGAAACCCTAAAAAGAGCGAGATATGCTTCTTCCAGTAGGATCAAAACTTGGGAGCCCTAAAAGGAGCGAAATATGCAACGTTTTAAGCCAATTTCTAGGTCAGCTATGTCTGGGAAATACTTCGGTCCTAGATCTTATGACAAGAACAGAAATTTGATGCTCGGTATAGCGTAATCAAATCTTGGTAATTTCTCGATCGAGACTACTTTTCAGGACCACCGTTTGCTCTGACCTCCTTTGGCATTGGTGTGTTCTACGCGAAGTAATAAGTTCACTCTCTGCAAAGTCTTTCTGCACAAAGGCAAAAATAAAAAGTGCTATTTTGTTTAGTCGAAATTTGCATGCATGAGAATTCATCGGAACGAGTGGTAACCAAACTGTCGTGTCACATTCTGTGAATAGCACATTTTTTATTTCTCTTAACCGTTTTTAATTGAGCCAATTAAGTATAAATTAAGAATTTATATATGTTTTGATATGAAAAGTAAAGTTTTATATGGCCGTTTAATATGCTTTTGTCTGTATGACGTCATACAACATCACAATTATGATCTCGCTCCAGCAACAGCAACATCGCTAACTGAAATGTGCTTTCAAATTTTCAATTATAATATAATGAACAACCTTTTCCGCCAAATGAGGTTGCATACTAGCCCCCAAGGTGTAGCCAGAATAGTCTTTCTAATACGGTTAACTTATCTAAACGTTTTAGGGCCGCAAGTTGTGCTCGAAAAGCTGTTCACTCTATGTCATGTCATTTGCAGGAATCCAAAGCGAACCCGGAGGAATTTCCGCGAAGTTTCATCAAGGGTCTATTTAGTGGCTTCTGTTGGGCATATTCCACCATATGGTAAGACATTGTATTGATCAATTAATTATACTAGCTGTAACTTTTGAACTACATCTGGTTGTGCAATGCTAAGACGGAAACTGTCCTCCTCTTCAACGGGCTTTGATCACGGGAAATAGGACACAGAGGTTTGATTAAATACCTATTTAAGTTTTTTATCTTTGAGTTAATGTCTGCAACTAAACACGGTTTTTGGCCCTCGGTTATTCGAATATGATTCCCTTTAATACTTTGTCTTCTGCGAAGGCACACAACACACAGGAAGTCTTGGCAGTTATTATTAGAATAACTAAGAGCCGTTAGGCTTATAGCCACGTTCAGCTGCAGACACGAGTTGAAGACGAAACAAGAACGCAACAAGGATCAAAGCAAGGAATGTATGCAATCAAAGCATCCATGTCCTGACATTTGCTTTGACCTGAAACTGTATGCACCCACAAGAAAGAAGCCAGCTTGGTTAAAATAGCCTTAATTTGCATTTCTTTAAAAGAAACCCAGACAAAACAATATAAAACAAAATGTCTCTGTTACGTAGCATTCTCTCTTCGTTTACTAATTGTCTAGATATATTCGTACTCTCGGGTGCCTAATACAAGGGGGGACGCTCAAAAATTTTATCCACCCCCCCCCCGCCCTTATTAAGACCCCCAGTTTATTAATGTTTGGCAAAAAATGTCCAAAGCTCAATATGATTTTTATACGAAATTTTGTTCGAAAGATAAACCATTGCAGTGTACTTGTATTTCTGACCCCCCCCCATTATTAAGAGCCCCCCGTTTATTAGTTTCTTTGGGGGGTTTCCACCCCCCCCCATGTATTAGGCACCCGAGAGTAGATGGAGTAGACGCCTTACCTTGTTCTATAAAATTGTAAACAACATAACGCCCAACTATACAATGGATCCAATTCCACCTCATCAGTAGTCTCAATACTCTCTTCGAAAGCATGATGTGATCGGGCAAATAAGGACAAGAACTGAAAAGTTCAAATCTACGTTTTATCCACACTGTCTGTCCGAATGGTATGTACTTGAAACTGAGACTAGGCTTGTGCCATCTGTTGCCCTCTTCAAGAAGAAAATACTAATGAAAATTCGCCTCCCTGGAAAACCCGTCCATGGGATTCATGACCGAAAAGGTCTGTCCTATCTAACTCAACTAAGAGTTGGCCTCAGCAAGCTAAATTTTCATAACTTTAAACACAATTTTAAAGACACCATGAATCCTATGTGTCCGATAAATGATGGCATTGAAGATACGGAACACTTCTTGTTTCTCTGCCCATGTTTTGATTTACAAAGACAAACCTCCTCGCTGGAATCTATGCATTATAACGACCACTTGGATATGTAAATCTTAAAAATGATGCTCTGCAACTCTTATTGTATGGCGATTATAATTTTCCCGATTCATTGAATCGACATATTCTGGAGCTTACGCTACAGTTTATCCACGAAACTGGTCGATTTGAATGAAGGTTCTATCATTTACCCTATCCAGTCATAAGCCACCCAGCAGTTATTGGTAAATTGTTGTATGTAGCTTTTTGTAATCGTATATTTTAGTTTAGTTCTACGTTTTTTCATGCAATGGCATTGGGGTAGACAGGATATCATGCTCCTCGGGGTATCGTCTTTGTAGTGCAGTTAAGTGTATTGTAAGTAGTGTCATAGGTAATCCGTCTTTGTAACAATTTTTAAATTGAGTATTAAAAAAAAGATATATTTGCACTTCTTATCGAAACATTTTGCTTGCATGTTCCTGCTAAAATATCTCATTACGAAGGGTAGTGAAAGATGACGTTATTTGCGATCCTCTTGTAAGAAAGGGTAGCACTTGTGTTGCGTTTTTATGACGTCATCAAAAATTTGTAGTCGCTCATGCCTACAGCCCAAAATTCTATAATCAGCTCCATTTTTAGAGAACATAGCCAAACAAATGATTTGTGGTACAAAATTTTTAAGTGGCCTTTAATAGCGGACTCGTCAAAACATACTCACGGATGCACAATGAAATTGTAACGTGTAGGGAGAACACTGTAAAAAACAACAATCAAAGTATGAAATAAACCTGCAAGAGAATCAGTAGTAACTAGAGACAAAACTGTTAAACCTGCAAGCGAATCAAGTGATCACTCAACAACATGGTTATTTCACCAAATATTTCACCAAATACGCGTCTCGTCGCACACTCCTCAGTTTGGTTCAACCTTGTCCCCAGGCTTTTTGTCACTTGAACGATTCGTCTCCGTTCCAATATGACAAAAGGTCCTGGGAATGAGGTTGGAAGAACAGATAAATGAAACGACCGGTCTGTTTTTTACCGAACAAACAAAAGATATTTATATTTTGGTAATTTCATACCTTATTGTTCAAAACCATTATTTAAAACACACTTACACGCTTTATGTTTTTCCCTCAAAATTGTCATCGCCCTTCGGCGGCCTCTTCAGTGGGAACGTTTCATTCTCCCGAACGTTGCGTTCTTGTATTTACTGTGCGTAAAATTTAGATTCGCAAATTCCATGAATTCGAATACGTTACGTCGTTCTCTTAATTTGTTCGAGTTTCCCCATTCTTCTTTGGTATTCAGTTTTATGATCAGACCTTTTAGCTATTCAGCAAAAGAGCCTGGATCGAGCGTTATTTTTACACATCTTTATACGCAAGATTCGATCGAGTGGTGTTAGAGCTTCTATCGCTATTGTGCACATTCGAAAATTCTACAAAATGTAGCAAAGTATCGTTCGATTGAGATTCTTTTCATGAAGAGAACGACGTAACGTATTCGAATTCATGGATTTTGCGAATCTAAGTTTTCGCAAAATCTAAATCTAAAGAATCTAAATCTAAGGCTTCAGTTCGGCCTTTTTTAACTCTTGCGGCTGCATCGCAATTAGACTGCGTTCACACGATGCCGACGCATTTTGAAAACGGTGAAAAATTCGACGGATAGGCCTCCCGTTCACAATGGCCAGAAATGTTTCTCCTATGGAGGTGCTAAACTATGGAATAGCCTGCCAGCCGAGTCAAAGAAGGCAACCTCTCTGTATAGTTTCAAAAAAACTATTTAGAAACAGGCACTTTTTTCTTTCGATTTTACTGTAAATTTTGAACATTATTGTATATAGGTTTTAGATATTGTAAATAAGGTTTTATAGTTTAATTTGATTAACAGCTTTCTTCCTTTTATATTATATTGTAATTAATGTTTTTATCGGAGGGCCCCTTGAAAATCAACTTGTTGAAGGGCAACCCTCCTTAAAAGAATTAAATATGAAAACATGAATAAAATATATATGAAATACACACGGAAACGTCACATTGTTTGCCGGCAGATTTTGAAAACGGTAGATTTTGAAAACGGAACTCTAACCGACACATTTTTGGAAACTGCATCGTGTAAACACCTAAAAACAATGAAAACATAACATTTTTAGACACTTTTGGAACGAGACTGATCGACCCTTAGGGTGGAAGTAAGCTTCTTTGGCATCAGAGTGTTGCAACGAGTTTTTGCCGTCTAAGTTCCTACCGTTTTCAAATTGTTCCGGCATCGTGTGAACGCTAGCTCAAATTTTGCAACCGTCACATTTTTCACCGTTTCCAAAATGTGCCGGCATCGTGTGAACGCAGTCTTAGTGTACCGGTGATTCATTGCTATGTTACTACAGGGTACGAATCATAGTCCGCTTAGAACTATGGCAATCAGTTTCTTCCATGTAATGAGACAAGCACAGATTTTGTAATACAATGCTTTTGATATGTTTTAATAGACACTGGAAATCCTTTCAACCAGCAAATCAAAACAAGCAGGTCCCAAATGTTGCCCTGAAACCAGCAGGGCAAACTATGGCGTTGTGCACGTGAAAAGGCAGTCTTAAAGAGAAGTCATAGGTTCATAACGAAAGAAGGGTAAATCTTGAGTCCCATTTATCGCTCACCAAAATGAGACTACTGCTTGCCAAACCGAGACCGCTCACAGTGGCCTGTAGTTGTAGCGGGGTATATCAGTTTGGCGGAGGAGCGAAACTACGGCTTGTAATCAGTCTAAAACAGATTCGGGAGCTGACTTATGATTGTTTCTTTCAAGACGTAAATATCCGCGAACTGCAGTGCCTCCTGCTCGGCTTCTGAATCAAATAAAAAAGTTTCCACCAATCAGATCTCAAGATTTATCCTCCTGCTTTAATTATAAGCACATAACGTCTCTTAAAACCACCTTTCGGGTGCACAAGACGAGAGTTTGCCCTACTGGTTTCGGGGCAATTCTTGCGCCCTGTTTTTCATTTACTGGTTGAGGGTTGGTCTAGACGCTCCAAGTGAACAAAAATTTGCATGGTTTAAGAGATCCTCTTTTCCGGAACAAATTTCTTTTTATTTTTATAACACCTCCGGAGGGACCATTATGGAAACAAGGTCTTATTGACCTTTTAATGCTATCCCTGCCATTTTTAACCTGGGGTGTTTTTAAACTTCATTTTTAACTCTTTGCCTGTAAATATCATATTCCTGTAATTAGATCACTTTCCTTTTATTAATTTATATTGTAATTTTAATTTTATGGAAAAATCATACATACATACATACATACATACATACATACATACATACATACATACATACATACATACATACATACATACATACATACATACATACATACATACATACATACATACATACATACATACATACATACATACATACATACATACATAGACACATGCATACATATGAAAACGCCCATGCAAGGCATTCTTTGAAACACTCCCCAGTAAAAACCCTGCTGAAACGATTCCCTGTCAAAGCAAAAGGATGACCCGCGAAGGAAATTCCCCGCTAGGTTTGACTTTAAAAGCTTTTCCTGCCGTGGCTTTGAATATTTTCTCCCCTTCGAATATCCATGGGCAGGTCGGACACGTTAGTTGTGCTGTCCGAACTAACCATTAAAAAAAATTGTGCTTCAATACCTACTCACCAAGCCAAGCAACGTTGGTATTCCGTTACGACATTGTGTCTAAGTCAGGCCCAAACTTCAAATTCTGAATCCCAACTAAGCTGCAACAAAATTTCTCCTCCCAAACTAACCTAACGAAATGTCTTCGCAGCGACGAGCCCTGGAAGGAAATAAGATCAAGAATCACACTGGAATCTCCGCATTCAGACAGACTTTGATAATTCCCAAGCGTTGAGAAATTGCGAATGGTATGCAATCCAATTTTGGCTTCAAATTTATCTGAGTATGAATTGTTGAAATCCCCTGAAAAAAGTACTACCTGCTGGTTCCCTGTGCGAAAATTTCCTTTGTTATCAGTTGACGTTGTCAATCACAAAGTATCGTGCATATGAGCACAATGGGTAAGAATGTCTTGCTCTCATGTGATTCCCAATCAAAATTTCCCTCAAGGGCCTAAGGATTGCTGTGAAGAGAGACCTTCTTATTTGGCGACTTTATTATCATTAGTAACCGAATAAATGAGAAACAAAACTCGAGTAAAACATAAGATCCTTTTGGATGATTACAAAGTCCGTCCTGAGCTAAATAAGCATAAGAATATCTGATTATTGATTTCTTCATAACCCCAAATGATCGTTGATTCTGTTTTTTGCTACAGTCAGAGAGATGAGTGTTGCTGCTAAAGTCGCCTTCAATGGAAAATCGAGCGCCTAGTATAAGGACAAGAATCGCCTCAACAAGGTCAAAGGCAATATTTTGGTCTTTATGTCAAACGAGAATGATACGCAAAAATCAAAAGTCATTACCCCTAGTTTGCTTATAGTTCGTGCACAAAACTATTAGTGCATCTGTGTCAAATGAGATGTCATGTGAGATTTACGATAACGCAAAATTACTTATGCAGAACCCTACAGAACGTTTCAGTTGTTGCTATTCGCGGGCATCTAATTTGAGACAAGCAGTGACGAAGATTCCTCTGTGCAGAATGATATGCATGAAGATGTTTTGGTTCAGTGTGATCACGTCCCTTCCCCCAGTCCATGGCGCCATTGCTTGCTGGGATTCTGCACCTTTCGTCTCAACTTCACCTGCGATGATTGCATCCGTTGCTGTGTAGGAGGGGGGTCCTTCTACCTTTGGTTATGCTGCAAATGCTAGCCTCTGTGCAGGCCGCCGGTTACATCATCCTCTAAAGTTGAGTTATTTGCATAATGAGGACTATCAATAAGTGGCTAATGATTCGTTCGTTCTAGAAAACGATTGTTTTGACATAATTAAGCTGCTAATGAAGTCAAGAACGTGCCAATTCTGGGTGAATTTGTTGCTGTGCCAGGGTAAACATCCTAGTAATTTATCCTTCTTATGGTGTCAAATCTGTCTAACATGAAATAAGCCGACGTCAAATGTTGCTGTAGGATCGCGGGAAACTTCTGTCTTGTATGCGCTTTATGTGCGCTTTCTTTATTTCATTTTTAATTAGCAGAGATAAAACGTTAATCAATTGCTTTGACGAGCGTGACGGAAGTGGGTTACTAACTTTATTTCTTTCTGACTGACTGACTGACTGACTGACTGACTGACTGACATCGAAGCCCCTTCTTAGATTACAAAGTGGACTTTGTAATCAATAAGGACACATAAGGAAAGACAGATGGTACACTAACTCAACAATGGAACGATCACTGCAGCAGGAATTCGTTGCTGCGCAGGAGCATAAAAGGTCTTTTCGACAGTAACAATTCAATTTAATTCAATTATTCACGAGCTGTTGTAGACTGATTACCAGACTGATTACGATGAGTCCCAAGAATCGCTATCCAAAACGAGACTATTTCACCAAACCGAGGCCGCTCATCTTAGTCAGAAGCGTCCGGCAGTCTTTCAATAGCGATAACTACGGCCATATAATCCAGTCTAAAGCTGTTGTTGCGATTACTGGGCCCGAAGCTTGACATGATGCATGATGACCAATATCGTAAGCGTTCTTTGTTTATTCACACTTCCTAACAAGGACACATAAACATTTTTGATTGCTCTTGCATCAATCAAATGGGAAACTGTTTGAAATAAACAATGTGTACCGAATAAAATGACCGATATGACCGATAAATGAGCAAGATGTGCCTGAGGCAAACAGTAGACAGTACTGTTGCGTGCTGTTGCTGTTTCTGGTGAAGTGAGGGATGTGGCGGGGACATGTTTTCAAGGGTTTTTAGATGTGACAAAAGTTTCCAAATCGATTCCAGTTGAGACATGACGCTTGTGCTCGTAGCCTATGTTCAAGACTGAGACCACTCGTAAAGAAAGGTCATACGAGGAGTTGAGGCTGCTCGCCTCAATGCTAGGCAATACTATCTTTCTGTAAAGCCTGGTTTCCATATGATCGTAACAGCCGGCGACGCTTCGGCGACGTGTCCCCGATCAGTCGGCGACATATGGAAACGATCACTGTTATGATAATATGGAAACCACGCTTCAAACTCATCTCAACTCTTTCGATGCGTCCCCGTACCGTCCCCGTCTGATCGGCGACGTCGGCGACGTCCTTAAGAACATGTTTCCATTTAACCCAAACGTCCCCGATGTGTCCCCGAGCCTGTCTCGGCGACGCGTCGCCGACTGTTTCGATCATATGGAAACCAGGCTTAACGCAACCTACTATGTTGACCGCCCTACTTCACGTAGCGGCATTAGAATTAACAAACCTTATGTCAACAGTGTAAAGGTATTCCTTTTGGCAATCAGTTTCACCCTTGTCCATCTTCAGGACCGCCGCCGCCTTGGCATTTTTGCAATGAGGTTTGATTTAGGCCTTCTTACCTGCATCCTCGTCACGACGAGAACTGAAATTGTGCGATAGACACAATCAATCAATTGACTACCTGTAATGATCAATAAGGTATGTATAAAACACGGAACGCTAGGCCACCAGGGTAATTGGAATCAGACATACAAAATTAATCTAGTGCTGTGCATGATCTGATGTTGATGTCAGCAAATGTTTTTGAAAAGACAGATTAGTAGGACTATTGGATTGGAACACAAATAGACTTTTTAGCTATTCAGGGAAAGAATCTGAATCGAACGATGTTATGATGCATTTTGAAGAATTTTCGAATGTGCATAACAGTGAAAGAACCTCTAACGCCACTCGATCGAACCTCGCGTATAAAATTGTATAAAAATAACGCTCGATCCAGGCTATTTTGTGATGACAGATCGTGAGGATTTTGTGCATGATACCAACCCACCCTATCTGGTCCGATCTTTGTTCTTTTTGCCGGTCTGACAAATGAAGATATCAATCTCTACCGTATATTGGCAGGCCCATAGGAAGCAGCTGCTGATTGGGGGGGGCAATTGTTCTTAAGACAATAGAGAACAATGCATTTAATTGATAAGTGTGACGTACCAAAATTGTTTTCAAAATTATTGGAGGGGGGGCTTGAGCATTACCTGCCCCCGCTTCCTACGGGCCTAATTGGAGTGCATGATAAATTAATCTTCCTTCAGCAGCTCATGTATATTTCTTTTGGTACGACAAAAGGATTTGATCTACCAATACTATCAACTATGCTCGTATTTTTGGTTTTGTATCAGCAGTTTTTCCAAAAATTGAGCGGCGATCTATCAATCCAGCTACCCAAAAAGATGGGTAGCCCAGCAGTCCACCACTTAAATTGTCCGTCAGTCCATGAGTCCACGACGCATGTTTTTGAAAGATTTCTTGACAATGTTCCCTTTGATGCCGTATTCTTTTCTGACGTAATAGAATGTATGTTGTTATGACAGGTATCTAACGAGATCTGACCAGGAACAGCAAGGGACGTATGACCTGTTGTCGTCTTGAAGTGCAAATAGACGCGTTGAAGAGAAGAGGACTTCCGTGTGTGAATTGCAACAGGTATTGGCATTATATCATTCATAAATAGATATATATTTTTGTCTTGCTTTCCTTCTTTTATAGATGTTATAAGGTAAGTTTAAATCACAGTTAGAAAACCATTGACTTTGCACACTCCCTGCAACTCACTTCAACAGTTCAACAAAGAGTATTCTAACAGCCGCAACAAAATGACGCCGATTTGACCCAGCAAGGAGGCACTGAAACATGTTTATCAGATAACAAATTTCCCTTATGGCAGCGCGAGGAGAAAGAGTAGCGAGCGAAAGCAAGGTTAAGTATGTATTGTGGTTGCTGCAAATGACATCGCTTGAAGGTGAAGTGTCATATCATATCATATCATATCATATCATATCATCAGTTATTTAAGCATGGTAGCCCATTCAACTAAGTTGGTTTACAAGGGGCGCCGATTCAATTTGATCTGAATATCCTGGTTGAATCACCCCTGATTGCGAAAACAAAGGCCAAAAAAATTCCCAGGAACATGTATCTACGTCATTCTAATTTGTCATTTCATTTCTTTTGAATCAGCGAGACAGCTGCTATCTTGTCTTTGTTTAAAAGAATTCCTTCGCTTATCTGGCTGATATTGCCAATTCAAATCTTAAGAAATTATTAGCTGAATTTTACAGTAAGTTTATGGTGTAACAGTTCAGTGTATCGATGCGAAATTGGCAAATTTGGATTGCTGAGAAGAAGGGGCATCGAATGATACCTTGAAATCAACTTTCTACCCAGTAGTTTTTATATTCCCCGAAAAACCATTCCATTCCCCGAAAACCATTCCATTCCCCGAAAACCATTCCATTCCCCTTTGTTTTAAAAAGCAAAGTTTATTTTTTGATTTGTAGCAAAAGTATAAGTGTTATTGACTTGCAACTTGGTGAAAAGATATATCTATAGAAGTACTCTGCAATGATATACTTTACTATTTTATATACTGTATAACTTTTCCATTCCCCGAACCCATTCCATTCCCCGTTCCATTCCCCGTTCCATTCCCCTTTTTAGAGATAGCCGAATAAAATTATTCTGCAGTCAGATTTTCCTTTCACAGAAGTCTGGGTTGGCGCGCTACCGAGAGATGAAGGATAAGGCACAGGGAAGCCGGGTTGAATGGTAACTTTTATAGCGATTATAGAGTGCAGGGCCTTGCAGAGTCAACTCATAAAATGAACGGCAAATTTCATGAAATGAACAGCAAATATCATTAAATGAACGGGAAAATATCTCAGTGGGACCTGCAATCCATAATCAGGCAACGCCTGTAGTATCTGTTTATTGTCGATCCATTGTATGAATTCATTGAATCCGTCATCTGATAATTCCATTTCTTATCCATTATCCGTGACTTCTGCTACTCTTCTGCTGTGGAAATGTGGAAAGTCACGGAAAGTGAATAAGAAATGGGAGTAATTTCTGCGGATTGCGGCTATTGACTGCATTTTTGTGGAATGCAGATATTTCTGCAAAATTAATATTACTTGCTAAAAAGTAGCAGCTTTGATGCTCATGAAGATCTGGAGACAACAGCCACAGCAACAAAAACAACAACAACAACAAAAACAAAATTTTCGAGCGAAACGATTACTCATGATGAAAGCAAATCTGCTTATGTGTGATCGGTCACGTGCAAAATAAAAGAAAGTGGTTTTCGTTGATCATGTTGCAATTAAATATTACTAAATAACGAAATAGAAAATGGAATAAAGTACCTAACAAATTTTACAGAATTTAACATTTAAAGACAAATGACACAGAGATGTAAGGCAACTTAAATCAGAGGCCTGGGCAATCTAAATATAGCCTATTGTATTCCATTATATTTAATGATCTCGAGAGATCATCAAAACAATGGGACAAATAATGGCAGGCGGCCATCTTTTGTTCTACAGGGTGTCCCAAAAATTGAGCCTGGCTTGTGTGGCTGTGAAGGAGCTGTTGATTCAATTTTCTCGATTTTTACACAGTTGCAAAGGCTAGGAACTTAGAGTGTGTGACCTTGTTTATGTCAATCTGACAAGTAGTTGCTGATTTATGGAAGAGAAAAGGCAACTTAGGCTTCAAAACCGGCACTTCTGTTGTTTGTTCTCCAGCAATGTCGAATCAAAGTATGTTTTCAAAGAAAGAACTCTGGCATCGTATTCAAATTTTCACCACATTTTTAGACTGCGTTCACACGATGCCGGTACATTTTAAAAACGGTGAAAAACTTCGACGGATAGGGCTCCCGTTCACACGAAAACGGCACATTTTTTTGCCGGCAGATTTTGAAAACGGAACTCTATCCGACACATTTTGGAAACGGGATTGTGTAAACACCTGGAAATGATGAAAACAGAACATTTTTAGACACTTTTGAAACGAGACTGATCAACTCTTAGGGTGTAGGTAAGCTAAGCTACTTTGGCATCAAAGTGCTGCAACGAGCTTTTACCGGCTGAGTTCCTACCGTTTTCAAATTGTTCCGGTATCGTGTGAACGCCAGCTCAAATTTTGCAGCTGTCACATTTTTCACCGTTTTCAAAATGTGCTGGCATCGTGTGAACGCAGTCTTAAAGATAGAAAGTGCTCTCTTATGAATAGAAAACGATGCCAGCCCTTTAAAATAATTAGCAAAATTTATGATACGAAGCCAGAACCATTTCTTTAGAAACTTACTTGATTTCGACATTGCTGGAGAACACTAGAAGTGCTGTTTTTGAAGCAACCACTTGTTTAGCCTTTCATTGCCATAAATCAGCGACCACGAGTCAGATTGACTCATACGAGGTCTCAAAATCCAAGTTTAGGCCTGAACTGCGTAACTGTGCAAAAACCGAGATAATTGAATCTACGGCTCCTCCACAGCAGCAACACAAACGGGGCGCAATTATTTTGGGACACCCTGTGTTTATAAGCCAGGCGCTTTTTTTCCGTCATTTGATCATGGGCGGTAGGAGACAACTGTGTTAGCCTAAAAATGATTAATCGCGTCATAAACAAATATATTCATTCATACTTACGATGCTGAGGTTGTCTCTTTCTTCTTCATTGTCTTTGCCCAAATATTTAAACCAATATGCATACGACGACTGAGGCCCAATCCCTTCTCGTTTCCGCGTTTGGGGGCTTTCCAGAAACCCATATCGAGGTACAGCGTAGAATCAATGCAACATGGCGCCTAGGCCTCAGTCATGGTATGCATATTGGTTGAAATATTTGGGCAAAGACAATGAAGAAGAAAGAGACAACCACAGCATCGTAAGTTTGAATGAATGTATTTGTTAATGAGGGGATTTAAGCATTTTAAGGCTAACACAGTAGTCTCCTACCGCCCATGATTTGATCTTTAATCTGGTTTCCCTGCGATGAACCCTTCCATAGAGCTGCATGTTCCGCTTGAGCAACAAAAAATGCTCAATAGTCAAATTGTATCCATCATTTGAGCAAAATTTTTCTTTGGCGCGTCTTTTTGAAGACACATGTGGCAATTTTAAGAAGCTTTGAAATACCGCAGCATTTGTTTCCAAAGTAGGCAACTTCAGGGTCAACTTACTGTCACGTTTTATTTCTGTGGATTCAGGCTAGCTGCATTTAACATAAATGTATACAATGTGCAGATTTTAGAACTCCGAAACCTGTTGTAGTTAATGCATCATACATAGGATACAGTCATTTGTCGCCAAAGTAGACAGCAGCAGGGCCAACTTACTGTGTCCTGTTTATTTCTGTGGATTCAGAGTAGCTGCATTTAATATACTGTAGACAGAGTCTGAGATAAGGAAGTGTTTGGATAGAGAAGCTATTTGAAATGGTAAATCAAGAGTTCAAGGCCCAAGGAACAAAATATAAAATGTTGCCTAATTTTGGGATCTGTTGCAGGGAGCTAGGGGGGGGGGCTCAAAGTTACGAGATTTTGCACATGCGTGCGCAATTACTGCTTTGTCCATACTGTATAAAATGTGCATATTTTTGTGCTCTGAAGCCCTATCATAGATAATAGATCATACATATAATTCAGTCAGCTGTGTGTAAAGTAGACACCTTCAGGGCCAAATAACAGTGTCCAATTTTCTCTGTGGATCCAGACTTGCCTCATTCAAGACACTGCACATAAACGTGCAGCAGCCATAGTCTGGTATTCCAAAACCTGATTGTAGCACGAGTATAATGTATCATTCATAGAATATAGTTGCCCACGACGATGTGCACTTTAGAGGTAGTTGGACTGTCTCTAAAATAGGCACTGTCTGGTGCAATTAAATTTATCGTCGTTGACAAGGTGCGCACCATGCTGAGAGAAATTTTTGTCAAAATTCGTCGACTGGGATGAAAACAGAGGATGAAACCAAATTTCATTATTGACAAACTCTTCACTGTACAGAGGTGTCTACTTACAGAGAGTTGACTGCAGTGCAATACTTCAAAAATAATCGTGCTATAATACAATATGAACGAAATATGATACAATCCGGCAGGAGATCTGGTGCTTCCCAAGGGGAGGTTGCATAGGCAGCATTATTGGAGCGGAAAGTGAAAATGGTATAATAGTTTTTATGGTAGCCTTGATGCGAAGAGGCAGTAAGGAACAAAGTTTAGGGCATTCTTTTTAAACCAGTTCTGATTTTTTTGAGCTGAAAATCGCATACATTGATAGCTGTATCATTGGCCTAGTCGGTAATCTCTGTATCCGTTGTGAGATTGAACAGACCATCGTTATTAATATCAAAGAGGAGGGACCCTAAGACAGAGACTTGAAGGACACCTAATTGAAATTATTGATAAATCACATAATATGATTCATAAAAAGCACAAAAGAGTCAGAGAGAAATCGTGTGATTTAAAAATCACAAAAAAGTCACGTAAACTATTTTGAGAACTTGTTTGCCCCTCGGTTTTGCCCTATTGTAAAAGAAATGACAACTTATTTTTTCATTAGTTATAGGATTGATGAAAGCTAAGATCTTGAAAAACCAAATTTTGACTAAAACCTTTCGTCTTTTGATAAGGAAATCATATAAACAACTTAATCAATCTAGCAGGTCATCCATGGGTAGTTAGACATCCCAGTTTTGTTTCTGCATATACACGGTGTCCCAAAATAATTGTGCCCCGTTTGTGTGGCTACTGTGGAGGAGCTGCAGATTCAATTATCTCGGTTTTTAACTATTTGCATAGGTCAGGCTTGAACTTAGCGTTTGAGACCTTATTTGAGCCAATCTGACAAGTGGTTGCTAAGTTACTGCAGAGAAAAGGCAAAATAAGTTGTTGCTGCAAGGACTACACTTCTATTGTTCTCCAGTGATGTCAAATCAAGTAACTTTGCAAAGAGACGGTTTTGCCATCGTATTAATTTCATGAGATTCTTTAAAAGGTAGGAAGTGCTCTCTTATGAATAGAAAATACTGCTAACCCTTGAAAAGATTTAAAATAAGATTTTAATACGACGCTATAAGACGCTATAACTCTTTCCTTGAAAACGTACTAGATTTTCGACATTGCTGGAGAACAAAAGAAGTGCTGTTTTTGAAGCAACCACTTATTTTACCTTTTCTCTACCATAAATCGCCAACCACTACTGGTCAAATTGACCCAAACAAGGTCTCAAACTCTAAGTTGAAGCCTGACCTATGCAACTGTAAAAAACCGAGATAACTGAATCTGTGCCTCCTTCACAGCAGCCACACAAACAGGGCACAAATTTTTTGTGATACCCTGCATGCTCCAGTGGAAGAAAATAGATGCCTTTCTGCGGAGTGGGCTTCGAAGTTGTTGAAAAGGATGAAAACATTGAAAAAGTGTTTGGTTTTGATCATCTTACAATGTGGAAGAGAAGCCAAATCAAAGGTTTGCTTAATTATTTTGTTTTGTCCGTTTTTGGAGCCAATACCAAAGATAGACGAAATCCAAGTAAAAGTAAGACATTGTGGGTTGCATTCGTTTCTTTCTTTTGATCTCTAACCCTAGCTCCTCCGTAGAAGTAAATAGTTTTTCCTCCGAAAAAGAGCAAAGTGGCTGCAATGAAGCACAACTGCGGCATCTACATATTACGATGTTTTCTTTTCGTTTATTGGTTTAGTACGATGATTCCGTTATTCAAGTCTATTTCTAATGGTGTGTTTGATTGGTGCCAATTCTGAAAACGGTAGACTTGGAAGACTCGGAATTTGTGTTTGATTGACTACCAACTACCGAAAACGGCAGGTTTGGCAGGTTTTGAAGGCCTGCCGAACCTTCTGCTCCAACAAGCGGAAGGTTTGGCAGACTTAAGAGGGATTCTCGTTTTCATTTGCGAAACTCTCAAAATGAGGCGAATTTGCTCGTGTTGCTGTGGTAATAGAGTCAATTCAGTCTTTGTTGCCAAGCACCGGACTCGTCTTCGTGTTTTTAGACTGGAAATCTCGTTTTCGCCAGGATGAATCTGAGACCTGCTGTTTTGAAGAATTTTGTGTTTGATTGGGCACTGTGTTTCCGTCTCTGCAAACTCTACCGTTTTCAGAATTTAGTATACCACAAGTCTGTAAAGTTTTACCTATCCAACAGGTGGCATACCACTACTTGCTTGCCCACTAGCTCCCGGTCTCCTGCCGTCCCCTACTACGTTGCTACAAATGTCAACATACACTACCTGCTGGCCACTTGGGCCAGAAACGGCCTTCGGGTTCGGGTCAAAGTTGCGCTTGAGCTGTTGCAATTTTGCCTGGTCAGTCATCGCTTCTTGTTGGTGCCTTGACCAGAAATTGATAAGTTTCTTTCCAGTTACTGATGGAGGCTGTTGAATAACTTGGATTGCATCAGCTGGCATAACATAGGTGATATCTTCGTCGCTCCTCCCGGCAATATACGACTCTGGTATTCGAGCATGCATCCGCCTTTCTCTCATTTCTTGTTTTTTTTGTCGCTCAAACCTGATTCGGCTGATGTGTCTGTTTGCCACGTTTTTTTCGGGATTTTCTAAGTACTTCAGTATTTCCGCCGGGTGCTTGTCCTCCAGCTCTTTTGTAACTGCATTGACATCCCTTTCCAAGGCGCATATGGCTTCCTTATACTCCTGGAATATTTCGTTCCGGTGTGCGGTGTCGCTTGGATACAAAATAACTCCGCCGTCGTCTGGGTCTTAATAAAGAGATAAGACAAGTGAGAACCTGATGCATGCAGGACCAACGCGGTAGGCCCTTGGCCCTTGGTATTTTCTTCATCGTTGCAGGGGGTGTACGTTTATCATGTCATGTTTACCCACATGATGCCCCTTGATTAACAATTTGATATTTGGATACCATTCGTCCCTACAACTACCGTAAAAGCTCTATTAAGCCCACGGGGGGCTTATTTAATTTCGGACCTTGCAGAGGGGGGCTTAATAGAGAGGGGCTTATTTGAGAGGGGGGCTTATTCACAAAATCAAGTGACAAGGATATATTTGGTAGCTTTTCAATTCTTTTATCCCATATTTTGCGGAATCAACATACAATTTTTCTACTCAAATACATAAATTCAACACAGTTTTTATCCCAAACCATATCAAAAGTAACATGCAACGTTGCATCGCTAAGTAAATGGAAATATTTGGTAAATTCTAGACCTTTGCATAAGTGGGGGGGGGGCTTAATAGAGAGGGGGGCGTATTTCGAAGTTTGACTCGGTGGGGAGGGGCTCATTAGAGAGGGGGGCTTAACAGAGCTTTTACGGTATTTGTGGGCATGACTTACGCTTTCGTTATGGTTTCAAATCGAGACTAAAAAATTACATAGGCCTCTAATTCTAATGCTGGGTAATTCCAATTACTTTTTCTCCCTTTATTTCGCTCCTTAGTTGGCATGGGTTTGATAGATATAATAGATTTAAAGTGAAAATAAATTTTTACTTGTTTATCAGTAGGTTTGAACACTTTATTTTGTAACGTTTTTTTTTTCAAAGGGACAATTGTATATTAACTCTGAATTGTTACCCTGTACAAATAAGTTTAAAATGAAAAAAAATGAAAATTCGTTGTAGGGTCAGCTATGAAATGAATGTAATGTGGTGCCACAGGAAGAACAAGATATAATTGTTGCTAATGCCCATTCACACTGCAAGTTAAACCAACTTAAACTAAACCAGGTTTCCGAATAAGGCCTTCTGATTGACGTCATTGTGACGTCATAGATGTAATGAAAATGAAAAAAGTAGCATATTGCGTAGATTTTGTTACTGTACACCATTGTACCACGTTTCGCTCTCATATCTGCAGTATTGGCGACTTTACGAAAGTGGGGAAGTGCCCTCCCCCCCTGGTACTACAAGGGTCCAAAAAGCCCGGTGCTACTAATAGGGTTAAACTTTTTGTGGCTTTTATAACGACCAAACCAAGGGCGCCTGCCTTGCATGGATTATGTTTATTCGTTGTCCTGTTTTCGTGACATAGTACCTAGAGCAATTGCTGGTGTTGTCCAATCAAAAATTGTGCTGTCTGTTTAGACTGATTGCATATTCGTAGTTATCCCTATTGACAGACTAATAGAGGATTGCGCTAAAGATGACAGACGCTCAAACTACGAATCATGGACTCTCACAATGAAAATTGGGACGATGTTTAGCCTCCTTAAAATAATCGAAACCATAGCAACAGTTCAGTGGTCCAGGCAATGGCGGATGGGCGTAAGTTGCCAGCTCGGGCCTCTGATGCTAAAAACCTCAAAATTCAAGTTTTCAGTGATATTAGCCATGAACAAAAGCCCCAAGTATCCAGATGAATGTTTCGGCAATCCAACAATAACCGTGAATCATCATACACATGCACATAGAAGCAGGGCCGAAGCCAATGGGGGTATGTTTGATTGATATTCACTAACTGTGTTGATTTCAAGGTTGGATTGCGAAATGTGGCCAAATTGTTGTTACTGAAGAGTTAGATCGGTCTATCTTCCTACAACTGTTGTTGTTGTTGTTGTTGTTGTTTGTTGATGATGCTTTTCTCGTCTGTTATTGATGATGCTTTTATCGTCGGAAAATTTTGGTCTTTCGCCCCCCTAGGCAGTCATGGCGGGTATCGGCCCTGCATAGAAGTGACCCCGCCGGAGACCCAGTATATTGATAGAGTTACAGAGAGAGCTCAAAGAGACGTACCTCGAAATTCTTTATAGTTGTTTTTCTTTGCAATTGCCATTCTTTTCTTTTCGTACTCCCTTTCGCGGTAATACTGAATCAAACCATATGCGACGGCCAGTACAAGCAACAATGTTAAAGTAATTACGGCGAACTTAAAGATGGGTGATTGTGCATGGATTAGTGATAACAGTTGTCCGGCTTCTTTCTTTACCTGCAAAATAAGATAGATTGTTTCAATACACTTTTTCCACTAACAGCCTCATTTTGGTAAGTTTTGAAAATTTCTTGATACGCAATTTCTGACTACGGATATGGATTCAGTACCCGGAGTTTAGTCTGATTGCAAATTTTCATATTCCTAGAGTTTGTGATTTCTATTTTATTGGGATAATAAATTTGAGAATTTGCATGGGATTTCTCGGTCAAAATCGTTCGGGGTGTAGCTTTACACCCGCAGTTATCATTCGTGGTCAAATCCATTATAATTTTCAAATTTGTTATCCTCATAAAATTAAAGTCGCTAGCACTAAGATCATGAAAATTTGCAATTAGACTAAAATTAGGATGCTAAATGCGAATCTGGGGTCAGAAACTTCATGTGAAGCAAGCTAAAGAAATTGGGAAAAATTCCAAAACGAAGCCGCTTTGTTGAAAGGGGTATTGACAATTGTATACAAAAAGTGAATCCTCTGTTGCAGAAAACATTGTTGTATAAAGTCAATGGAGGGTGTAAAGAGGGGGTACTGCTAGTCACTAGTCAAGCAAACATGCTCCCAACTAGTCACTAGTCGAGACATTTGGCTTCAGTGAGTCAAGATTTCCTTTCATGAAAGTGAAGTTTCTGAATAATGAGCTCTTTTATGCAAATATGCAATGATTGGCACAAATCATTTACGTCTGACTACGGTAGAAAAGCAGTTGGGAATCGCAGAAAGCTATTACATTACATTACATTACACTACACTACATTATATTACATTTCTTTGTTGATTGAGAAAATTCAGCCAATCAGTATTGCTTTGTGTCATAAAAATGTGCCTTTTCCTATTCTTGTTGGTATACCGTAAGAGCTCTATTAAGCCCCGGGGGGGGGCTTATTTAATTTCGGACCTCGCAGAGGGGGCTTAATAGAGAGAAGGGCTTATTAGAGAGGGGACGTATTCACAAAATTAACTGACAAGGATGTATTTGGTAGCTTTTCAGTTCTTTTATCCCATATTTTGCGGAATCAAGATACAATTTCATGGCTGAAATACATAAATTTGACACAGTTTTTATTCTAAACATGCCAAAAATAAGACGCAAGGTTGCGTAGCTAAATAAATGGAAAATATTTGGTAAGTTCTAGAATTTTGTGTAAGTTGGAGGGAGGCTTGTTTCAAATTTTGACTCAGAGGGGAGGGGCTTATTAGAGGTGGGGGGAGGGGGGCTTAATAGAGCTTTTACGGTACATGACCTAGAAGTTTTAAGTTAATCCGAATAAGTATGGTTGTGTCACTTTTGGCTTCTGTGCGAATGTTTTCTTGACCGAATGCAGTGAAAAATAGGTTTTAGTCATTAGTCAGAAAAAGAATATAATTTGTTATTAGTCTAGGCTTTGATTAGAATTAGTCAATTGTCAGTGGGGAAAGAGCCTGTTAGTCAGCTAGTCAAACCTCTTCTACACCCTGTCAGTGGGGGTTGCATAATTTTTAGCATGATATTCAATTTGAATAGTTAGTACGTCTAGCCCTTACTTTGAAACCAGCTGTTATTTTCTCCAAGGCTTTTAATGTTTCTTGTTGTTCTACTTTGATGAAGTCTCTGAAGGTATCGGCAGCATTGGACATGTCTTCAGACAGCACTATTCCATATGAAAATGGGTGCTCGATTACTGCCACAGCCTGTATATCGGAATGTTTGAACAGTTCAAGTTGAGCTGCTGCCGAAGCCACATCTACCAACGCCGCCTTTACCTCTCGCCGTTTAAGTGCAGCTGCAACTTGTTCGATTGTCTGGTATGATGCTTCTGCAATGACGAGACAAAATGTTGCTCAGGCAAGGGCCTCAGAACAACACTTCTGTGGCCAGCATAGAGCACAAATCTTTCAAATCTTTAAAAAGGTGGGTGTAAAATTGTATCACATTTTTCTATGAATTGAACGACTTGGAAGGAACTTTGGATAATGTGCTGTAAATCTGTGGTGGCAATTTTTTGACATCTGGATTATTTTCAAAATGGTGGCATTTTGGTAATTTTTGTAAAAATTCATCGAAAATTTTTGGGAAAATGAAAATAGTCGTTAATTTCAAACTACTTGAGGAAAATTGACACGATCTTCAAGAAAACAATAGATTATGAAGGTCTACAATATGGTAGACTTGCCCCAAGTCTGTTTCGTCATCTGTAATAAGTCTGCATGAAACAGTAAACCACGAAACAGACTTGTCGAACATGGGCCTTCATGAATAATTAATGAGTAATTTGATGCGAAGCGTCCCAATTTTGGGACGCTGTCGGTACCTTTGATATAATCTTTAGCCAATCATTGAGCTCCTAAACACAAAAGAATACAATAGGCTAGCCACACTGCAGAACAGATCGGGGTGCTGCGTAGGTTGCGTTGAACACACTTCCTCTCATTGAGTATTGAACAAAATGGACCATTATGGTGGAGGAACCAGAAGTAGCGCTTGATATGGCCAGAGCCATTTAAGATCTCCTGCTCTGAGAGGAGGATTGGCTTGTATCGATGGAAGGACATCTTTTATGCACCCTGCACAAAAATCATATTATGAAACTGATAGAGAAATACACTACAGATTTTTTTGAAGTTTTATCCATGAATTCAATCAAAGCAAGCAGCACAGCACGGGGGTGGTGCCAGAAGTCTTCCCATAGAGGGGCTAAAGCTTCTGACAGAGGGCTAAATAAAATCTCTAGCTTTCAAATGTTCTTTTGACAAATTTTCTCCAGCCGTAACCACAAATTTCCTTAGACGGGGGCTACATGCTTCCGACAGGAGGCCATAGTCCCCCCTTAACCTTCGCCTGAGGTTTCAAAATATTTTGTATTTAAAAGATACATTCCATTTGTTTCAGAGTGTTATTTTTGCGAACTGATATGCAATTTCCAACCAATATTGAATTATCTTTGTGTGTTTTCATTACATGTTACTAAACTTGACTTCCGAAGGGCTTCCGAACTTTCAAACAAAACAACAGCCTCTCAACAGGCCATAGTAATGCTATAAGTTTCATCATTCAGCTTGAGTTTTTTCATTTTAGTAGGGTCTACGGGGTAACATGGGTATGCTGGGAGTAAAATGGGCAGTGTTGATTGTTGGGCAGCTGTAGATTCGATCTTTCACGTGTTGCTGCGTGCCGCCATCTTTGCTCAGCTTCCGTTGGAACGCAACCCCCTGGTTTTTCAGTTGACCGCGAAAAGATTAGCTAGCTCATTAATTATTCATGGAGTCCCGTAATATACAAGTCTATTTCGCTTTCCCCTTTCCTAATTTTCCCTTTCCCAATTTTTTTTTGATTGACGAAATAGACTTGGGGCAAGTCTAACAATATGGTGAAAAGCAGAAATCTGTAGCTATTCTGGTTTAAGGATGTAGAAATTTGATGACGTCACAGCCTCAAGATTAATAAATGCCACCATTTTGAAGCTAATCAAGATATCAAACAATTGTCACGACAGCTTTACAGCAATTTACCCAAAGTTCCTTTCAAGCTTTTTTGTTCAAAGAAAAATGTAATAGAATTTTACACACACCCTTTTAAAGATTTGGGTGCAATGCTTCTGTGGCCACGGTGGCGCCTTAGCATTGATTGTCTCAATCACTTTGAGTGACGAAAATCGCTTGGGACAACTTGGTACCTGCCCATATATCTATGCTTTATGCACAAAGACTTCTGGATGGGGTACTAAACCATTTTGCTTAAAGTTGGTGGGGTACGAAAACTTATTCTATGTTCAAGATTGGGTATGAAATTTTCTCTAATTTTATGAACTTATCCTCTGCCCTAGTACCCAGGATCAAAATGAATGCTGTGCTGCCTAACAATGAATGAATATGTTTTAGCAGTTCATTGGCAAACTTGAAATATATAAAGAATACAGACTTTATCAAACCTCATACATTATTTATCCAATAAACAATATGATGAATACTTTACTTACTGGTATTTACGTTTGCATTTCGACGAATCGCAATTGTGTGCGCAACCGAGTCGTTAATGGCTGCAACCTGAAACGTAATGAATCAATCTGATAAGAGATTTTGCTCACGATGACGTCACGAAATATTTTACCACGTTCGAAAGAAATCTGAGTGACTTACTTTGTTGATTTACCATGGAACGCAAAGGATCATGGGCATCATGGCACAGTGCTATCTTTAGTGCAATCATCAATGTGAATCCTGATTTCGTAACAAACTCAGAATGACATAGATTTGCAAAGCAACAGGAACTCAAATCTAGGGCTACGTTTCCATTACCCCATTTTCAAAATTTCATATCACTCCGTTTTCGGATGATCTTGAACCGTCTCCATTACTCATTTTTTGTCAAGAAAATCTGGCACAAAAGCGGAGGTGTTTCCATTACCCCGTTTTCATTCCTTATCATTTCCTTTGTTTAGACATTTCCTTTGCTTTGTTCTTTGGCACCAAGCCAGTTGTTGTTGTTGCAGTGTTTCGAATGACTCCGTTTTTGGTGTTTCCATTGAATTAATGCTATTTCAAATGTCTCTGCTTTCAAATGACTCCACTTTGAACAGCGTTTTCAAATGCCTCCGTTTTCGATCATTTTCAGTGGCAACACCAACCCAAAAATGGAGACATTCCACACCGTTTTCATTGGACTTGCCCAAGTCGTCATATAAGAAAGAAATCTCTTTCTTTCTTCCAGGACGGCTTGGGCAAGTCCACGTTTTCATACGAAAATGGAGTAATGGAAGTAGTATATGCAACTGGCCTAAGCATTTGGTCGTCCTAAATTTTGCTAACTCAGGTATCACAATAATCAAGATGGTTAAAGTGTTGATTACCTTGATTAGTTAAGCAAATTGATGCCGTTTTCTCTGCTTCTTCTTCTCTGTTCTCCTCGATACAAAACAGTTTATAAACCACTGATTGAGAAGCTGCGACCGCCATTTGTAGTCTCACTCGATGGCGGTCGCAGCTTTTCAAACAGTGGTTTATAAACTGTGTAGTATGGAGGAGAACGGAGAAGAAGAGGCAGAGAGATTTCACTTTCTCATGGCAGTAGCGCCATAAGGGCAGGGAAAGTTTAACCAAATGCGATGTTTATGTTGCTGCTACCGCGGTACAGCTACGGTAGAGCTGCCTGCAGGAAGTGCTTCCATTAAGACTAAAAACGTCACAGCACTTGTACAGCCGTGTCTCAGTACTGGCCCCACCACTTATGGCTGCATGTAAATCAGGCTTACTACTGTAATGACAATTGAATAGATACTATACCTCTTGGCCATATAACTTTGTCTCGCGTGTTTGTGCGACCGTCAAAGCAGTCGTTAGTTTTCCAGTGAAAAGTGACAAAGATACCATACCAACAATCATCCACATCATCGCAACCATACGTGTAAGTTTTGTTTGTGGTACCAGATCTCCATAACTACGAAAATACGAAATATTGTAAGATCTATGAAAGGAGGGCATCAGTGAAAGTTGTAAGCCTAACAAGAAAACTTGCTTGCTTAAAAATTGCCTGCAAATAAGTCTCAAAATGAGAAAAATGGTAAAAATAAACAAAGGACCAGCTGCCGATGTGGAGGAGCGTTCTGTTTGGAAAATTTACTAGGATAAATATCAGACTGTATTGATAAATTGGTATGTGATGAAACATTTGATTGGTTTATTGTAGATGCATGTGACTGCTTGCGTAATTTTTTGGCACGACTACAAAGTTGCGTTCAGTTGTGCGTTCAAAAAGTGGTGCTCACTATAGAGCTGTCGTCAGTAAGCATGAGGGACCACAAGTTTGCAATAACGTTTTATAAAAGCAACAGAACAGGCACCCTTTCTTAAGCATACTTTCCACTAGGCGGAAAATTACTCTCGCAAAAATCTTCCTTTGTTTGCAAGTACGATTCCGCTCGAAAGTTGAATGGGTTTCTACTTTTGAGCGACGTCGCTTTTCCGCAAGCCAATCAGATTGCTGGAAAAGGTCGCTGCGAGCGGAATATTCCGCCTAATGGAAATCAGGCCTTACAGGAGGATCGCAGCTGACGTCATCTTTTACTACAACTGAACCAAAAGTAAACTAAGAAAGAATGCTAGGTAACTGCTTCATTTTGTTTGATATTCTTTAATCTAGGTTTTCTTTAAAAATTCAAGTTAGGGCTTTTTAAACAAATCTGGCCTCTATTTAGCGGGCTCATACTATTTCAGATCAAAGCAAGGGTGCAAGGACATGGATGCTTTGATTGCATATGTACCTTCCTTTGATACTGTTGCATTTTTGCTTCGTCTTCAACTCATGTCTGCAACTGAACGTGGTTGTAGCTCTGAGTTATCTGGATAATAACTCAAATTCCCGTTTTTGAGTGCGCCTTCTCATAAGAAAGGGTTTCAAACAGTAAACCATCAGAAAAATCATAGTATTCGTTTCATAGACTTGTGCCTTTTTGTCCCTGGTTTCCCTGCGCTCTTTGATTTGCTGATATCACTTGGCCAACAGGGAGTCATAATATTACGCTTAAAAATGGGCCCATTTTAAGCCCACATAGAGTGATTCCGTATTCACCAATCAAATAGCTAAAATTCAGTTTTTAACCAGTTAGTAGGCCTATTCAGAAAGTTGTTGTTGTTGCATTTAAGGAACGGTTGATGAAGACTGGAGCTCTCGCAGCTTCGATGGATCTATTTTGCTTCTACGGAGGAAGATTTGTAGGTGTACATTTTGCAAATTGTAGGTCAAGACAACATCATTCTTTGTAATGAAAGTTTCCTTTTCAATGTTCGAACTCTTTCAATCAGATTTTGAAGCGATTTTGTTGAGTGTACGAGAACTCCCACTTGTATAGGCCATTTTAAGAAAGGGGACCCACTTTTTAAGCGTAGTATTAGGCGTCCCTATTGATCAAGTGATATCAGCAAATCAAAGAACGCAGGGAAACAAGGGACGAAAAGGCGTAAGGTAAGTCTATTCATTTAAGACTGTTTGCATTTTGAGACCTTTGCTTCCGTAACACGAGAATACAAGGGAATCATAACCGAGGGCCAAACACTGCGTTTAGTCGCAGATGAAACAAAGAAGAAACACGCTAGCGAACCTATACGCACTACTGTGGTGGATACGCCATACAGGGGGGGGGGGGGGTATTATGCTTGATGTGGTGGATACGCCATACAGAGGCGGAACATAACGCCCCGCCACGTTAGCATAATACCCCGCCTCTGTATGGCGTATCCACCACATCAAGCATAATACCCCACCACGTTAGCATAATAAACCGCCTCTGTATGGCGTATCCACCACATCAAGCATAATACCCCGCCTCTGTATAGCGTATCCACCACAGTGCGTATAGGTTCGCTAGCGTGAGAAAGCAAAGATCAAAACAATGAAATAAATATTTGATCAAACCTCTGCGTCCTTATACCCGTGATAAAAGCCCTGGTGAAGAGGAGGCAGCTATGTCCCTTTCAACATTTTCAGCCGAAAGTGGTTCAAAAGTTACAGCTAATGTAATCAATCAATTGATGCAGTGTCTTACCCTACAGTGGTCATTGTGACATATGCCCAGTAGAAGCCATTAAACACACCTCTGAAGAAACTACGCGGGAATTGCTCTGGGTTCGCTCTGGATTCCTGCAAATGACATGACAAAGAGTGAGCAGTTTTTCAAGCATAATTTGCTACCCCACAACGTGTTTCAAAAAGATATGTTAACCCTATTTTAACCGGGTGAAAAAAAGTGATTTTCTACCGTAGGGGGCGTTTTTCGCCCCCCTGCTAATTATCTTTGCAACTATAATAGCTATGGCAATGAAACTTGCAGTGTGTCATAATTAAACTTAGACTGACGACGTGATTCCTTGTATTTGTTCAACATTTATAATCTGATGTTTTAATTTCACTCATACAAAGGACTCACGACCAGACGGATTCTAAACAGGGACTAAAATTTTACGAAAAATCAGAAGAAACTTGGAACATCTTCCATCCTACGAACGTCGAAAGAAATTCGAACGTCCCTTCGAAGGTCACTTCGAGCGTCGCTTCGCTTTTGGAAGTCGAACTTTGAACTAATAACCAATCAAACTCTACAAATAGGCACGTGGGTTGACCATATGAAGAAAGTAGCGAACGCGGCGGACTTGGCCTAATTAGTCCCTGTATTAAAGCGTAAGGACGTAAGTCCCTCAACTGAAGCGAAAACAACAACAACAACAACAAGCGTAAGTTAGAGGGACTTATGTAATGTAGTCTACCCAGGACCTACAGGCGAGGTAAATTTCAGTCACTGTTTATGTGAGATTTTTCATGTCACCTGTAAGCCCCGGGGCTGAGGAACGAGGTGTAGTAAAGTCTCTCTTCCATGAAATCAGAATGAACTGACCAATTGGAATGAACGAATAATTTCAATTCACCTCAGCATACCGATGGTTTTTCGTTTATACGCAAACGCGAAATGAAAATAAAAAGGATTTTACTGGAAGGTAGAATCTTACATCTCAGCCTCGGGTCTGGCAAGTGAAGTGTATTTCCTCATAACCAGGCCCCAAGCCGTAGTACTGTTTTGGGACACTCGGTATAATGTCACAGACATAAAAAATGGATACACTTGAGTGCAGACTTACCACGGCCCAAATGATGAATCCCACAATTATGACAAGCAAGGTGTTCACAGAGAAGAGCGGCCAAGTCTCCCCCACCTTCTTACCAATATCAGCAGCTTGGTTTGTCCAGTTATTGCTTATTGTAAAGTGCACCACCCCAGGGTGTGGTACAATGGGTACAAACGCATAGCTCTGGTACTTTAAACTGTATTTACTTCCGAAGATGGGGAAGCTAACATGGGTATCCGCCAGGTCGTGTTTCATTTCCTTTATGGTTTTTTTGTGGGCCCAACCATTTCTACCATTTGTGACGAAATCAAGTGATGCTGGTTGATTACATTTACTGTAATTGGATTTCACGATGCTACGAAGAATATTTGTGAACAGTCCCTTGATGTGCCCCGACTTGTTTTTGTAAACGTATGGGGCACTCGAAGCGAAGTTTGTGTATATGACGTTTGGAAAGGCACATGTTTCTAGAAGACAAAAAGAAACATTTAGATATTGTCATTTACATCTCTGTTCTACGTTTTACCCTATTTTTGGTTGGGGGGGGGGGGAGATTGGTGAATCAGTCCCTAGAAGTTTTTCCTGTTAACTCCACAATCAGGAAGTTTATGGTAATGAAGATTTGTTTTTTGCTGAGAAAAGAGAAGTTCACATCTTTCCTCCCTCGCATTCCACCACACGTATGCGATTCCACCATCATAGTGCCAAAAAAAGCTACGCAACGTCCAAAGGACGAAAAGCAATCCTGGTTTCCCTTTGGTCTGCAAGACAGATCTTCAGATTTGTCCTGCTTCCTTCGTTACAAACCAATAACTTCCCTTACAAACCACCTTTCGAATGCTCAAGGTGATGGTTTTCGCTTTATTGGTTTCAGGGAAACTTTTGCAGCTTTGTTTGTTTTGAATTGCTGACTGAGATAATTGGCTTTGTCTTCAGTTGCTAAGCACTTTGAATTGAGATGTCAATTGAAGCAACTGATACTATTGTGGTGTTGGATTTAACGAAGAGAAAGTTGAAAATAGTGATAGCTGCATAAGTTATGGCAAGTGTAAATCGTAGGTCGCAGGTTTGTAAAGTGCAGTTTTCAAGCTGAGGGGGTGTGAACAGAGGCAAGGGGCCTGCTTTTGAAAACTTCTCGTGTCACTCGAAATCCCCATTCAAAAGGCATGATATTGGAATTAATTATGAAATTAGCCTGAAACCTGTGTTTTACCAATCTGCAGTCCTGCATTTACCAACCTGCAAACCTGCATTTTGCACTTTTCACATGAGTTTAACTTACCTCCAATGACAGGTGATGATGATACACCATCTCCAACCTTGTTAGATGCTAGGAGGGTAATTGAATAACGCGCGTTGGGTTCCAAGCCAGATAGTCTAATCTTGTTCATTAGTGGATGAATAAATTTTTCTTCATTTTTCCCATTCAATACTGGTTCTCCACCAATGTTTACCAGCGATAATCGAAGCTTATATCCAGTTAGCTCTCCATTTAAGTATTTAGCTGGTACATGTTTCCATGACACATCAAATCTGGTGTGTCCAATATTGTTATCGATAGTTACCATTTGTGGTGCTTGTGATGAAGCTGATGATTGAAATAACATTCATTAATACCATATTCTCCCTGACACAATTGTACCAACTTTAAATCTAAACCAGCTTAAAGGGGCAGGGTCACGTAATGTAAACCAACTTCTATCAAAACGACGATTTCGCAGAACTTTTGATAGGCCATATTACAGTGATTTTCCACTACTTTTCTCAAAATGAAAGTGTTATTTTGAAGATGAACCCTTGTACTTCGTAGAGAAACAAATGAAACACTCATATGTTGTACGATTGCAGCAAAATTGGTGGATTTTTAGGAGTAACTTTATTGTGGATTCATCCCATTACCAAAATCTGTGCAGAACACTATGGCCACGTGTGGGAAACAATATAGATTCTAGAGATAACAGGTTTGTTTACCATTACGTGACCCTGCCCCGTTAATACCACACTCTCACTGACACAAAAAGCAGTTTAATTTCGACCGATCAAATGAATTCGATTTGTTAGATTGGCCAATTAGAGATCATGGAACTCTTGAAAGATGCAAATAATGCTGAGGAGATTCTTGTAATTTCATACAGTTGCGAAGGCTGTTAGACTGGGCCGCGCTCTCCTCAGTCTCCCTTTCTCCCATTTGCGAAATTATATCCATTCTAAGTAGGGTAAAAGTGATATTGAACTGACAGGTTCTGTATTAGAATGATCAGATATTTGTAATTATCGCCATTGACAGACTGATGGACACTCAAGCTACGAGTCAGGAACTGCATTTGTATCTTAGTGTCAGCTTCGTGAAGGCGAAGAATCAGGATCGAAAGGTTGAAAATGCAATCAAATAGAATGGAAATGATCAGTACTTACTGCTCAACAATGTTGTTGCTATTGTTTGTTGACAGGGTCCAATTCCTGGCCGGGTCCTTTCGCATACGATAAACTTATACGTTGTTACAGGATTAAGTCCAGTAACTACGAATGAACTCGCTGGAAAGGGGACTGTTACGTTTCCATTGTGACCCTGAGAGCTATTGTAAAATATTTTTGTTCCAATAGGCTTTCCATTCCACTGATGTTGGGATATGTGCTGCCATTCCATAATGACAGTAAATCCCGAAGTACTTGTAGCCACTACGGCGTTTGGTGGCTGACTGGGAACTGAAATTAGAATAAAGAGTTGTCAGATTTTTTTCAGAATTTTCGATGAAGTGTCTCAAAAATGTTTTAGAATCTAAGGATAGATATGAAGATCGTTGTGATTAATGTACAAAGGTAGAGCTTTAAATTCTGTAGAATGTAGTTTATTGTTGCCTCATGTTCAGATTTACATCATTTGTAGGAGATCATTGCTCATCATATAGGCAAGTTGTCGCTGTGAAGCAGCATGAAGTGTGGGCCTACAGTAAAAACCCGCGTATAAGAACCTACAATTGTGCAAGTCAGCCTGATTAGGTTCTTTTGTATAGGGTATTTAGTGGGAAATGAGGCTGTCTTGGTTCTTAAATTGGTTCTTCAAGGCTTTCAGGAATTTCTTTTTTCGGAGTGAATTTTGAAGCCACTGTCAGTTCACAGCACTTGAGTTACATTTATTTAAATCAAAGATTAATACCCGTCTGCCCCGTCTCGAGAATCATTCAGCTACCATTTATATTGAATTGACAATCAATCACTGACGAAAGCCGTTCACAACTTTGCGCAAACGAACAGACAAATTAAGAAAGCTTTGTTACCCTGGGGGGGGGGTACATAATATGTTGAGGGTACGGGTATGCGCCGCCCATATGGGTGGGGTTTTGGGCCCAAAATTCTCTAAACAAAGGTCCTTTTTTCGGCAGATTTTCAATAGACATGGGTGGGTTATCCAGGAATTGGCGAAAAATAGTCAAAACCGGGTGGCTTTCCGCCAAATTTCATCATAGAAGTGGGTATGACGGCAAGTTTCGGTAATTAGAAGAGGGTACCTAGCGGCACACCCCATCCATCCGCAAGTCATGTACCCCCGGGTTTGTTACAACTGCGTTTGACGTTGCATGATTGCTTTACCATAATTGGCTGTTTACAAACAAATTTCATTTCACCCCCGCTGTAGCCTTGTGGCCGAAAGACTCGCTTTGAGGCAGATACGTTTTTGAAATATTCGCTGCAATTTTTAGAATAAAGATATCCATGTTTATGCGTGAAAGGCATATACTGTATTACAGTAAATCCCCTCATGTAAGAACCTACAAAAATAAGAACCTAGAGGCTGTTTTTCCTAAATTATGCACCTTGCAATTAAGAACCTGTTTCAGTTTGATAAACATAGGTTCTTATTGCAGGGGTTGCGAAGTTGATCTTTCATAGCTGTTATTGAGGTAATTTTGATCCTAATTGACTTTAAAAGTCTTTTTCTCCTCCCAATCATTTACTAGGTCCATAAGAACACTTCCAAACAAATGGTAGGGCTGAAAATCTTGGTGAGGCTCTGAAAGGGACTACATAAGGCACCTTTCAAATAAGAACCTCTATAACTTGAAATTAGCCTTGGTACCTTTGAAATAAGAACCAATTTCAGCCTGGCTCTCAAAAAAGTAGGTTCTTATACGCGGGGATTTACCATATGTCTATGTCATACCTGATTCTTTCGTAGTAGCAGAGATCACTTTACTCGAAATGCCATTACCATTTCCATTATTTGCCAATACTCGGAAGTCGTATTTGGTGTGGGGTTTCAAGCCGTAAATTGTGGCTGTTGTTGCCGCAGTTGAAATCCGTCTGTAGTCGCCGTTGAGCTCAACATCACGATAGAACAGGATGTACCCTGACACGTTCATTGGTACTGGGCTCCATTCTGCCTTGATGGACGATGGTGTTAATGACGTAAGTGTAAGGTTTGAAGGAGCAACCGATGGAACTGAAAAGGAAACCAATGTACTATATTTTCTTTAATAGATGAAAGCATAGGGCTCTGGTCTTTGCGAACTTTCAAGCGTTTTTAAATGCCCAATGCCTGGGGGGGGGGGAGACTCCGCCCTCCAGTCCATCTCTGTTGTAATTTGTGATATGGTAACCCAATTACGCACCAACATTGTTCATTATATAAATAAATTTTTGAAACAATAATTCAATTGGCGTTGCTGTTGTTGTTGCTAGAGCCTGATTATCATTATGATGTCATATGGCGTCAAAGAAATGAAGGCATGTTAAAAGGTTGTGAAGCTTGACTTTTCGTTAGGAATTGAAATATATAGATGAGAATATGTATAAATTCAAAGTTTAGAGTTGATTAGGCCTAGTAAACAATATTAAGAGAGATGCAAAGTATGTTCTTCGCATAGTGTGGCATGACTACTTGGTTACCATGTAGACAAGACTAAAAATAGAATGTCAAAATTGTTACAGCCTCGTTGCTGTATGATACAAAGTTTAACTTACTAAATATCAGAGGCCTTCTGCGTACGCAGAGAAGCGTATAAAAGATATATGAGGGGGTGGAATCCGCCTCCAGGTCAGATAGGCTTAACAGCTACGAACTGGTTCGTTGCTGATAAAAGCAACCACAGGTCTGCAAAAAGTTGCTGAAGTAAAGATTTCGACGAATATGGTATGTCTGAAATCATGAGAAAGTCGCTAAAAGTAGGGATAGACTTACAACCATTCTAGATCTCCAAACAAGGATCAGTGTGTTTCGTTTGAGCCTGGGGATAGGCACCCTAGTCGGTGTCATTTTTGTCAGATCCCATGCATGTGAACTTTTTTGTATTCATTAATATTTTTAATGGCCATGGGGTAGTTATCATCCTTTACTCCTTGTGGTCCCGTCTCTGCAGTGTTGTATAGTTGTATAGTAATTTGAGAGTATTGTCGGATGTTATTGTGTTGCTGAAAAGTACGAATTGCAAAGGAGAGAACAACAACTACAGTGATTATTACTGTGCCTGATCCCCCTCCACAGTCGTCACTGCTCAAGATTCTGCGCATATGCTGTCAGGCCAGGGTTCCTAATTCGCAATATCAACGATCTAGAAATATTTTAATTCTTTCCTATGGAGAAAAGTTTGTTGAAGATAGCTTACCAAGAGAGGTCTCGTATTGAGTTTCGTTTGAGGCAATAATTTTCATTTTACCAAGGTAGTTGTCCTTCTCAAGCGAGTCTTGCACGAATAGGAGCTGGACAGAATCAACGGCAGTAAAGAACACAGTTATTGTTGCGATGAGGCTGTCTTCCCTAGGAAAGCAAATACAAAGATGTAAGATTTATAGTACTAGGAAGAATAATCGAGGGAGGGGTTGGAAATGGTTCAATATAACAATAATCGGGGAGGGGGGCGCTGCTTAGAGAAATTGAAAATATTCGTTTTCTTAGGTAAACACGTATCTTTTATTTTATATATTTTTGTGAACTGTGATGTTACTGATACATTTACTCTTGAACTCTTGTTCTGTTGAATGCATTTCTTGAGACGTTTTCTTCCGTTTATTCAGAAATTATGTTTACTATCAATTCATTTTCCAAAAATTAATTAAAGGGGGGGGGGGTTGGAATAAGAGCGGGGGGGGGGTTGGAAAATGTTTCAAAATTAATTAGCGGGGGGGGGGCGATTATTCGGTACTCGAGAGTATGCTGTGATTTCGAAAAATGTTCAAATTTCTGAATAGTCAAACGGCAGAATTATCTATAGGTACCTGAACTTGCTTTCAGCCATTCGGGCAGAAGAACTAGGTCATAGAATTTACAGCCACCTTTTTACGCCGATTTTAAGATTTAGAACCTATGCTATGCTAGCATTGTATCGTGTTGGACAAATATTGTGCAACGGAAGGGCAATTTTGATATTTAGCATTGTCATGATTGAAAAAGCATGTCCTAGTGGGTGTATTGATCAGTTTTGAAATGTCATCCAAGGTCTTTCAGGTAAGCAACACAAGAATACATTAGAAAACAGTTACAACTTCCAAGAGCAGAAAACATAAGATGAGAAGAAATCAATTTTGCTGCATGAATGAAACGTTTCTATGTGATTAAAAGTCAAAGAAAGAGACCAAAAGTGATGCCTAGATTTCCATGGAAATATCTAGAATTAACACAAACTCACCCAAGTGCTGGTTTCTTGATGTTTTCGATTTGTGTAAAGCGATATGTCTCGTTCAAATGACCGTGGCTGAAAGTTCGTTGCATCTAGAATAAGATAACAGACTTTTTTAACAAATGTAACCATTGTGCGGAGAATATGCTGCATGCCTCTGGGAGGAGACTTGCACAAGTTGTTTTGCTGTTCTTATCGTTTAAGCACGATACATATCAAAGTACTTCTTAAGTGAAAAAGTGAAGATCCTCACTTAATGTTGCTCACTACTGAAAATTTCAAAATTACGAAACATTGAAAGGTGGTTGGTTATGAAGTAAAAACAAGTTCAAGACACAAAAAAACAATGAGTTAAGGTGGCTCGCTACTGATATGAATTTAAACTGCTACACACTGGGTGTCCTATCGCTCATGGTTTAAGATGCTTCTCATGGCCTTGTGTGAACGTTGTTAGTTTTCCTGCCTCGTAAATGATAATTACGATTGCAAGACTCGTGGACAATGTTTTGACTTCATTTCTGATACTCAAAGGAATAACAAGTTAACTTTCACAAGAGCATAGCTCATGCCACTGTATGAGGAAAGTTGATGATAACTCTAGGCCATTTTTTACGTACATTTATCTCTAACTCGTTGTAGAATTCTCTGAAAGCCAATGAGTTATTAAATGCGAGGCTGTCATTCCAAGCTTGTGCAAATTCCAAATTTTTTACAGATATGTTCTCCGCTAGAATTAAATGGGGCAAGGTGTTAATTCAGTTGCAAATCGTAAAAGCTCTTATTCAACCAGCTTACATGCAAATGCCATCTCCCAAGGAGGGGGAAGGACACTCATCACATGCACATACGGGGAGGTAAGTCCGATATTTTTGGGTCAGAATGTTGCCAAAAGTGATATTTTTGGGTCCAAAGAAAACTAAAACCATGTTCATGATATTTTTTTATATCAAACATCGTTTAACCGATGGTAATGCTGACTTCTATTTGCATTGTTTCTGGATAATTTATGTTCATTTACAGGTTTCTAAGTATAAGATGAGCTGATATTTTTGGGTTGCAGTGGAGCTGAAGTGATATTTTTGGGTCGCCTGAAAGTTTCTTGGACTGTATGTGTATGTGGTGAGTGCCCTCCTTGGGTGCCATCTCATGGTTGGCCTTAATAGCGACAACAAAGTTTTGGACGATGAGTTTTAGCCTGCGTGCAGACTTTACTTTCCAGTGCGAAGGAGAGCCAGTGTTCGTGATTCTGGAGAGAATTTGTCAGTAGGAAAAGCATAATGTGTAAAAAGCCGGTACTTGGGCTGTGATTCTAAAATCAAAGCATTGCAATACCTGGCGGGTCTACCTTGGAAAAAGTAAAGGGGATGTGACTACAGAAAAATGTCATGACCTTGTCCTTGCATATTCGTGTGAAAACATGATATCTGTTGTGGATAATGCTAGTCTCCTTTGTATGATATTTAATTGTTACACGTTAAATTTGACGTTTCGTGGAAAATAGATTTAAACTGACATACTTTTGCCGGAATAGGGACACAAAAGGTACCTTATATGTATGTTATCCTGTCCTGAAATTTTCAGCCAAAGATATTGTCAGACCCATGCTTGGATGATCAATATATTAAGTAAACTCTCCCTCCCCCCCCCCCCCGGCTGCCAAATTGCCTTGCATTGAATATCAAGCCTTTTCGGTTAAATTCTGACCTGGGCATTTCTTTGTATTGCATGTGATGTTTTCTGTTGGAGCACCAACACAATTGTTCCCACCAAAAAGAGGGGCTGGGTTTTCGCAAAATCGCCAGCGTCTATGCATTCCAGTGTTGCATGGTTTATCGCATGCCGACCAAGTTGTCCATTCGGTCCAATTACCATGAACTACGAAAAAATTGAAATTTTGTAATACAATATGATTAAAAACTAAAGTTTAAAATGTTAGTGAATAGATAAAAGTGAACTTGAAAATATATGTGGTCCAAGACCAAGTTGGAACTCGCTGACATCATGTCCTTTCCAGCTATGGCAGCCATAGTAAATTTACATAAGCTTTGTAGTTTTTTTAATTCTGTATGGTTGAAAAGAAAAAAAAGGACCAAGTTAACCGTGTCGAAGAAATCGAAAAATCGAAGAAATTCCAGAAAATCGAAGAAATCGTTCTGTTAGGCCCTGCACTCCAACTACGCGAGTCAAAGCAGAACTGCTGCAAAACAACATTCCAGTTTGATTATTTGTCAAAGCGCTGGACCATTGTTCGACAATGTCAGTTTAATTGGTATTGAAATCAACTGACGCAGCTTAAAAGGCGGACTGTGAATGATGATAGGACACCCAGATCAGGGATTTCCTGCCCAAAGCATTTACGTTCAAACTTCAAATATAAGCAGAAATCAAGGTCGCAAATCTTA